>CM025781.1:29141218-29195768 GCA_014636745.2 Centella asiatica
TAAAAATGTGCTCAACATCCGTCCTGCACATTCCGTCAAAGAACTCAATACAAATAATAAAATGAATAACAAAATATGTGTATAAAATATTCAACCTGTACATAATAAAGGATACTCGATATGCCACAACAAGCCAAAATAGTACAAAATTCAACCATTTCAATATTTGCAAAACAGGAATATATATACAAATCCAAATTTACAAACAGTTCAAAACAGGAATATTTACAAACTGTTCAAATTGCATGTCCAAATGTTCCAACTGTCCAAATATGCAAAGGTCACATACAATAACTCATAAAAAAATCTGCACACAGGTCTCTAATTTCATGAAGATCAGACTGAGTATACGACTCTTGTGCACTCAAACCCTGGAGAATATTATTAAAAAAAAACAATTTTGCGTATAATTAAAACCAATATACAAGGTACTTTGTTAATAGATTGAAATAGTTAATTGCATGCATATAATTAAAAACGATATACCTCATTCCATTTTGTAAAGGGAGCCCGTTGATGCAACTTGACGATGTCATACATGTACCTCATGACATAGTAGCCGCATTCAACACTTCCTTTTTGTTGAGGACACTATATAAATAGTCAAGTTGATTAAAATTTTAATAAGAAATTATATTAAGATCCAACAAAATCAACTTTGTTTGGATAAGTTAGCAAGTATTTTATACCTTAACCTCTTTTGTACACCATTGCAACTTATTTTTTTTGTGCTTGCCACCTTGAGCAACATATGACTTAAATGCCCTACAAAATTATATATATTATAAATATATGAGTAAATAAATATGTTAAAAGAGTTTTACACGTTTAACTTATATTAAAAACTTAGGAACTAAAATATAATTTACTTACACTGTCATTACGTTCTTTATCGGCATATTTCTTTCCTTCTTCAATGAGTCGTACACATATACTGTGCTTTGCTCACAAGATATAAGAAACAACAGCCAATGCTCACTACATTTTTACAAATTAAATAACAACGTTAAATTATATCAATGAACAAGTTAGCTACAATAAATTAATCCCACCATTTTTATGTTCTAACTTTTGGAAGTACGGCATGAAGATGAATTTGGTTCCCCGACAACCTAGAAAAATTGACGCAATGTATCGACCAGACACACTGGATCATTTTTTGCATTTGCCAGTGCTTGAGGACACAGGAATCCAAATGCATTAGATCCCTTAGTCATCTCGTTCAAGTACCTTAAATATAATATACAAATTACTCATTAGTTACTTTATAAAATAAACTTGTATATCAACTAAAAAAAAAAAGATAAATGAGAATGTATGAAAATTATAGTCTCACCTCATCCAAATTTGTACGACACTTATATTCAACCATTCCATTCTACAGAATTGGATGATATCTTCGCACGCGACGTATATAAGTTGTTCATCTTCCTTCTCAATGCAGTTGTCATAATCCAATGGCACTGAAATTAACTCCGAGGAAGGCAATCCCATAATCATTTGTGCTAAATATTTACATTTTTCACTCAAGTTTGGATCAACATCAGTAGCTGACCCTTTGCTACGAACTTCATTAGTTTTGGCGGGGGCGGATGCAGGCTCTTTACCCTTACCCGGTAAGATGGGATCCTAATTAGATATAAAGTGTTAAACAATAACATTTACATGAATTTAATGAATTAACAACAATCATTTATTATTAATAATGTTAATTTGAAATTTGTTATTTGCCCCAACAGTACAAGTTGTTTAGGCCACTGAACAAAGCTACCTAATGCGTCACCTACTCTTGTATGTTCATACGTAGGCACGGGAAGAGGAGCTTGTTGAAATTCAGGGCGAACATCATCGATGGATACTCTTACATTGTTGACCTCCATTTGAGTACCATGAACAACGTCACCCAACGCATTCGATGCAAAAACAGTCCCAAAAGCCACAATAGTTTTGTCGGTCTCATAAAGGATGACACAGAGACGACATGGAGTCGGCTTCTATGTTAATTATATAAAAAAAATTCAGTTAGGATTATATAGGGCACTTATATGATAACTTATGGTTGAAAGACATAGAACACAGTAAAAATAAGTATACCTTTATTTCAAAGAATTCCACCGAGTGAGAGCTACTTTGAATCACGTCAGTTGTTGGAGTTGTTGGAGTTTGTTGGGTAATAGGCATTCCCATCTGGCTCATTACATTGAATACGTTCGCAAGCTAACTTTGCAGTGTACCAATCTGGTCTTTGTATTTCATATCCATTTCATTCATTTGAGATTGGTACTTTTGCGCAAGTCGATTGGCCACTTTTGTTTCAATTTCTTGAGTTATCGTAGACAACTCATCCATTGATATTACGGCTTTATGGGACTTGCCTCTGTCCGTCCCGAATATATCCTTCATGCGCACTGTTCCTCCAACCCCTCTGGCACGCCCACCATGCTCCTTCTTTCCAAGTGCACGTGACAATATGTCATTATGCCCGTGAGGAGTCCACGATCCTTCGGAGGCTTTGTCTTTCCATTCCACCTGTTTCAAAATCAATTTAACGATTAATATTTTAAGCATAACTGTAAGATTGAAATATTTTTAAATGAACAAAATACTCTTACCATTTTTTGAACAACATCCCTAGTCTCGTCCTTGGGAAAATAATAACCTTCACTTTCATCCCTCTTCCTAACTCTCGCCCAAATCCAATCGTAACTACGATTAGTTCGATCGGTTGATACAATTTCTGAATTAACTGATTCGGACGAAGGTAGAGAATCAAGAGGGTCATCAACCATCCACTTCAATTTTTTCGCTGCATATCCAAGTCTTCCCAGATAATGTGGATACTCATTAAACTTCTGGTTTTCACGTGCCTTCTCACTATTAGTCTGTTAGAAAATAAAACAATAATATGAGTAAACAGTCCCTGTTCAACATAATATTATCTGAAAACCAATAATAATATAAATATCAAAAAAATATACTTGAAATTCTTCACTTTAATGATCATGAATGAATTTATCCCATTGCTCTCGAGTTATGAAGTCATATTTCTCGCAAGGGTCCTTGTCTACACGCAAGTATCGGCAGACTAACCTTGACTTGAAATCCCTCCAAATTTTCCCTGCAGATTTTAATACGTCCTTCCGTCTCGCATCATCCGTTATATTCCACCCAGTCTGAAATACTCAAATCATGCATATAAGTAACTTGTAATAAAATTTGAACGGCAATATATGTTAAAACAACTAATTATTCTTTTCAATTCATACCTTAATATCTTCCCAAATCGTATCCTTTAGTCCATCACTGACTTCTTGCCAACTCTGAATATTTATGTCAACCTGAACTCTAACTAGTGCTCCAATGTACGACTTGAATGCAGCAGCATATGTTCCAATGGGAACACCAAGATAATCAAACTCAATCACTTTCTGCACTTGTTTATTTGCGGACTTTTCTTTCAATGTTTTGCAAGATGCTGGACCTCTTGTTTTTTTAGTAGGTTTCTCACTCGAACTTCGGTGGTCCATGATAATTGTAAACTACAAAGTACATCAGAAAATGTCAAAAACATCACATTTAAAAATAACCTACAGAGTTAGAGTTAGGCAACAAGCAACTTAGGCGAAAAAAATTTCCCAACTAACAGTATATTGTTCAATCATCAAGAAAATGAGAAGGTACCAATTTGTAACACGGCATAAAAAAATGCAAAAATATTGCCAAAAATTACAGTGCATCCCAACAACAAAAACAAAAGACACACAAACAAAACACATATTATATCGCAGTGCTTCCATTCAAAAGAAACACAAACAGAACACATAGAAACACAAATAGAACACATATATCACAAGACACACTTTGGGGCTTTAAACAAATGTTGTATTAAAACAAAATACAGAAAAAAAAAATGTAAATCGTGCAGTTCAGTTGAAAAAAAAATATGTACCTCTTTCACTTGTAACAAATCTGAAGCCGATTACAGTGTATTCGCCAGAAACTGAAATGGAAAATGTATCTTTATTGATTAAGAACTTGAAATGGAAATGTATGCAGCTCGTATGCAGTGTATGCAGCTTCTGAAGATTTAGGGCAAAGCAAATGTTGTGTCGCGCAAAGGAAATGAATAGGCGGTAAAAAGAGGGGCAAATCAAAAATATGCCACGAAAAGAAATAATAATATAAAATAAAAAAATTATACACATTTGCGTCGGTTATTTTAAAAACCCGACGCATAAACTCAACATTTGCGTCGGGTCTTTAGAGCACCGACACAAATGATTTATTCTTTTAATCGGGTATTTGCGTCGGTTCTTTTAAAAACCCGACGCATAAACCCAACATTTGCGTCAGGTCTTTAAGAGCACCGACACAAATGAGTTTTTTTTTTAATTTACGATTTATATTAATATATTACATAATAATCTAACAGAAAATTAATATTTTACTCATATTGAAATTCATTAATACCATATATTATAGTGATTAATTCAAAAATGTGATACATATATATATATATATATATATATATATATATATATATATTATATATATAGATATATGATAATTTGCGTAAATTCTTCAAACAATTTGCGTCGATTTCTTTAAAATAACCGTCACAAATTCTTTTTAATTTATTTTTTAATTATTTATACATATTTTGCGTCGGTTCTTTAAAAAAACCGACGCACATAATCAAAACTATTTGCGTCGGTGTTTTATACTAAGCGACGCAAATGGTGAACTAATTTATTTTTTAAATATTTTCATAGAATTGGCGTCGGTTCTATAAAAGAACCGCACAAATAGTTTTTTTTTTTTTTACGACAATGCCACAGCGCTGCTATATGCGACAGTTCTATTAAAAAACCGACGCAAATAAGGCGACACATAAGACAGTTTTTGTACTAGTGTGACTAACATTATGTATACACAACATATGTCATATATGTTATGTATACATAATGTTATGAAATATATTTGTATATATGTTATGTATACATAATGTTATGACATACATATGTTGTGTATGACATAACATTATGTATACACAACATATGTCATAACATTATTTATACATAACATATATACATATATATGTCATAACATAACATATATACATATATATGTCATAACATTATGTATACATAACATATGTATACTGTGAGAACCCAAAAAATAAGAAGAATTTCGTTGTATGATTTATTTCACTTTATGATTAATCTTATGTATGAAGCTTTAAATTATTTTCTCTTACTATTTTATTTTTGTTATTATTTGGGTATGAATAATAAATTCTTATCTTAAAGGAAATCTTATAGCAATGTGATGTCCAAAGTTTTTAAATATATTTTTAAACTCAAACCCTTTAATGATTTTTTTTTATTATGATTATCATGTTTCTCTTTACTTGTATTCAAGCACTTATCAAGAGTAAGTGTATTTTCTCATGTGGGGAAGGTTTTCACGCTACAGTACCCGTTTTGAACCAAAGACGGCAATGAGACAAGAGCATTAATTGCACTTAGAGAGCGTGACCGTCAAACTAGCTAATCTACTCCAATAGTACACTGGATTGTTGGTTGTTATTGATGATTGACTGACTTTAGCAACCATTGCATCCACCTTTTCTCACCAATCACTTCCTTCTAAAGCTTGTTATTTCCTTTCACAGCCAGCGGCTGAAATCTATTCTAAACAATCCAACCGCTCTTGTTGCATTGCAAGTGTGTTATATATATATATATATATATATATATATATATATATATATATATATATATATATATATATCTGTTGATTGCAACCCTAGCCCCACTTTCATAAATTTCTATATAGCAAACCACCCTCAAAACACAGGTTCACTCTCAAAGAACAACTATCCTTCTTAGAAAACAAACCAAGTTTTTAACTTCATCCTTGTAGCGAAAAAGGTAAGAACACTATACTAAAGCTTTGCTCTGTTTCTGCACTTTTTGTTCTGTTGTGCATGCCATGTTTGTGAGCATACTAGGTTCGTTCACTTCCAAAGGTATGACTTAGTGCATGCTTTTAACTTCTAGTATTAATGCCTTTTATTTCAAAAGCTACCCATGAGGAGAGTAAGCTTTGTTGACGACCACTTAGTAAACAACTTTTAACTACCAAACATTTCTTTTTATAAGTAATGAAAACACCATGCTTGAGTTTTCTTCAACCTGAGTCCTTGAGGTGTAGTAGCGTCTTTGAGCTGTGGTAGACGATGAGAATGTTACTTATTGCAAATGAGATATTGAGAGTTGCCCTAGTCGTTATCATGGTCACCTGGTGAGAACACCACCCGTGGAGGAGTGAGGAAGACACCACTGTACTTGAGACAAGTTCTAAACTTAGTCTCCGACGGGTTGGAGTTAGTCTCTGACCCTATAAATAGGTCCCTGGGAGATTCCAAGTTAGTCTCCGATAGTGCTTTTGTTAGTCTCTGACGAGATACCATTAGTCTCTGATGAGTTAATGTTAGTCTCTAAAGGGTTAACATTAGTCTCTGATGAGATAATGTTAGTCTCTAATGGGTTAACGTTAGTCTCTGATGAGAATATTCTTTAGTCTCTGATGAAGGAAGTTTAAGTTAGTCTCTGATGACGTTAGCCTTAGTCTTCGACAGGCTAAGTTTAGTCCCTGATGACGTCATCCGTAGTCTCTGATGAGCAAAATTATGCTAGTCTCTGATGACTAAAGTTCTTAGTCCCCGAGGAGTTCAGCGATGACTTATTGAGTTCAGTGCTGAACAACTTTCACCCGACAAGTTTAGTGATGAAGTAGACCATCCCCTGATGGGTAAGTTATCCCCTGATGGATAATTATCCCTTGATGATTGATCATCCCCTGACGAGCAGTCATCCCCTGATGGATAAGACTGAAACTCTTGATGATCACTTTTCCCACTCCAATGTTTTTCAACTGATACGCAGTTCATCTTGAAAGTATAAAATATTATTTTCTTAAATTATTTTATTAAACCTTAAAGGTTCAAAAGGTCAACTTAGACGTTTAAAAGTTCACGGATATCACATGTGCATCTTTTGTCATATTTTTATCAAAAATATAGATTTCTCATGTTATATGTATGTTTTATAGAGTGTTCCACTCACAAGTGATTTGAGTTTGATTTTTTTTTGCTAAGAACCGAGGCAAGTATATACTCACTCTACTTCCTTTCAATAAATACGCATGATCATTCTTTCGATATGCGTAATGTATCCAAGATATTTTATGTCAACTCATGATTAAATTTCTTCAAAGTTAAGTAACGTACGATCTCTTGATACAATGTATGTGAAAATGTTGTTCTAGAATCAAGCATTCTTTGGGTAAACGATAGTCATTCAAATTCCGCTAACACGCCAAAGTAAATCCTATACGGATATAACATAACTTAATTTCTTCTTACCCCAAACTTGTAAAGTATATCCTTGTGGGTAACTAAAGGCTAATGGGTTGTGTCTGCCTGGCACCCTAGGCTAATGGATGATAGGGAACGGAAATTGAGGCATCGGTAACCGAACCCTCGCAGACTAAAGTTTCTGCTTTGACAACGTATGTCTTTATGATAAAGTCAAACGATCAGGCTGGTCGGCTGATATGTCGTTTGATGAAGAGATGAAGTCAGAGGATGTCGATGACCCTGCTGATCCTTCTGAGAGGACAGATTCTTTAGTTCCTTTGAGGAGTCATTCTCCTCCCCTCTACTAGTTAGGTACGCCGCCACAGTCACCAGCACGATTAGGATCTCATTCTGTTTCGGTACATACTGTACCTATTGCTTCAGCTTCACCATCAGCAGAGCAAACAGCTTCACCACCATCAGCACTGCATGATGCACCGCCCATCGTCCTACCCGCCGCACCACCTCCAGTAGTACTAGTGCCCATGACATTTCCAGACGGATTCTGCCTTTATCTTTAGCATAGAGTTCGCACGATATAGGCAGAGATGGAGACTCGCAACAACAGGTTGATGCGTCGCTCCGTTACACATCAGAGGACCAGCCGGCTCCTCGATATTTGGAGGGTCTCATACCAGGACGTGTCTCTCACCTCACCGAGGCATTGACTAAGATATTGATCTCGGTAAGTGACTATTTCAGGCTCCCGCACCCCACTATAGCCGACCGGGATCAACTGATACACGACCTTGTGGAGAAGGTTGAGGAAGCATGCCATTATGCGCGTAGAATGATGGAAGAACTAGATCGCGAGGCCTTGTATTAGAACATTTTATGATTTAGGCCTCATGTTTTGTACTTAGGTTTCAGAGCTGTTTTTCTTTTTTTATGATAGCTACGGTAGCCATAAGTATATTTTGGCATGACTCCCATAGTTATCAATCAAAGCTCTGCCAGTGTTGAAATGGAATTATAATTCCCACTTTTGCACACCTCTTAATAGTTTTAATACTATAAACTCTTGCGAGTTGTGCACGAATTATTTACAGATGCATCTAATTGCCATGTTATGAGTTTATGTGTGTTGCATGATTTTCTCTTTTGATGGAAGAATGAAAGAAGGAAGAAGGGCAATGGACATTAATTGTTTCTTTTCTTGCTTGTAGAAAATGCCTCCAGTGCGAAGACCGCGAACTACCCGAGCCAGGAACACCAGCGCCAATCGCAATGCGGAGGGTCAAGACAATCAAGGAAATGTTTCCAATCAAGATTAATTTTTAATTTGGTTCATTAGCTTGTGTTCCGAAATAACCGTAGTTATCTAATCAAACAAATTAAATTGGACTTTGTTAGAATAAAATAGCCTTAAGTGTTTGTAGAAGGGGGTGTTGAATACAAACACTCAAAACTTTTTCTTCTTTTTCAACATTTTGCACAAAAGGAAATAGCTACAATACTCAGAAAAACAATAACAGATAATCAGATGAACACACGTATTCAAGTTAAAATAGTTATATTAAAACTTGAGGTTTTTCTAGAAATCTGGTTAATCACAAATGTGATTAAACAACTACAAATTTTGTAATAAAATTACAGATTCTTTATCACACTCACTAGCTTCTATTTTCTTTGCATATTTCTCTCAAGATCCATTACAAATCTTCTCTCTAGTGATTTGTATGCTTCAATGTTTGTTGATATGTTGGAATTGATACTTTGTGTAATTAGAACTCTTTTGCATATATAGCAGATCAGTGGTTGAACCCACGTGCTTTAGACGTGCTGCTCTTCTCAACTTAGCCGCATATATGTCACATCGATGTCCTTTAGGAACTGTGTCAGACTGCTGCTACTTTTGTTGCTTCTTTTTCATCCCCTGATCTGTGTGCATTTAATGTTCGAGAGTTGTCATTGGACCAAACAAACTTCAAGAGATATCTTTCCAGTTTATATCTCTTGCTTCTGTAACAAGCTTCATTGATTTGTGTGTAAGACCTAATGACATGTGTATGCAATCCTAACCATCCACTGACGGCAAGCCCTGATGTGAACTTGATCAGTGCTTCTGAATCCCCTGATGACAAGTCTTGTCAAAGACTGGATCAATGCTTCAAACATCACTCGAGTTTACGAAGTGCTTCCAAATCTCCTGATGTTATGACTCACGACATACAATGATGGCTTCCACTGATGCAGTGCTAAGCATTCCCCCTGACGGGTTAGCTAGACACTGTCATACCCTGATGTCTTCCCCTGACAGGTTGACATGTCTTGTTCATGCCCTGACGCGTTTCCCCTGATGAGTTTTGTTTGCCACTGCCATACCCTGACGTGTTCCCTTGACGGGTTGGCCTGCCTTTGTCATCCCCTGATGGGTTCCCCTGATGGGTTCCCCTGACTGTTACCCAAGTAATAATAAAGTCGTTGATTCGACGCAACCTTTTCGTGACCAATGTTTCAATGTAATTTAATCCTTTTAACCTTGATATCTAAGATTAAATTCCAAGGCATGGATGTGTCATCCTCTTTACAATTTAATCTCAGTTTTCTTGATCAATGAGTAGACTATATGAAACAAATCTCTATTTGAGCACAGCCATGCATTTCATAATCTCACTCAATCAAGAGGCCTATAGATATCACCCCTAATTTATAGGAGGGTTAAATTTCATCTACATCATTCTCATTTCTCACATAACTCATGATGTATCCAACAATCACCTTAATCGTCCACCCGGTTAAAGGTGACTTTTGGCAATGTCAAAACACATAACTCCTTATGTAGAAATGTCATGATTTCAGGTCGAAGGACCATTACATCATTGTCACTATGAGAATTACTTATGACACATAGCATAATGCTCCATGTAGAATTCTCATGGTGAGTCTGTCCAGTACACTGTTCTCTAACATGGTACCTATGCATCAACTTAATATATCTCGTATATATTTATGACCAATGAGATGTGGTCATCAGTCAATCCACATACTAGTCTCAATGTATTATTGTTGTCCCACTAATAATAATACTCAACTAGGAACATTTAAGAATAATGATATGTATATATAACATACTTATACAATCTCATATTCAAGTCACATACTTGAATCCATATAATTAATATCATTTTTCTAAGGACATTTATTATGTTAACATTTATATAACGTAGTAAATAAAACATAATAAAAGAAATTATCATTTAACCAAAACATAACATAAATATAGTGTCACAATCATTACATAATTGGCCACTAGGGCATACACTCCAACATGTTCACACAGAACAATAAGCAAATGGACACTTAGTCCGAAATTACACAAGGTCACTTAGACCAAATTCAAGTCACACAGACTATAAGCAGATTATAAATTTTGTTTGCTATCTCTAAGTAGAGAACTCCTTGTTGAGCAGATTTGATAGCACTTGTTCAAGCTTGTTGATGTCTTGCTAATTTCTTTGAGTGTCAGAATGTCAGAGCAATTCTTGGTTGTTCAGTTCTTATAAATGAAATTTATGACTCCTATTTATACTACTTCAAAACTCTATCCGTTGGTAATTTTCAAATAAATCCGTTGGGAGTTGTACTGCTTGACAGTGACTTGTAATTTTCCAGCTATTCCTTGCTTAGTTCAAAAAGACAGTCGTTATTTTGTATTCTGGTGCTTGTTGAAAAAGCCCTCTAGAAGTTGAATAAGCAGGACAGAAGTTAGTCTTCTTCTGACAATCTTACTTGTATCAAGGTAAGGAATCTTGTTATATCAGTTCTTGCTTATTTCCATTCTAAGCAGGACTGTCCTTGAACTTTTTTTCATATCTTCAGAACCCTTCCTGATCAATGAGCAGAGTCTTCATTAGTGATCAAAATCCTTGCTTAACTAGCAGAATATATCCACTTAACAAGTTGGATATTTTTCTAAGTCCTTTTACATTATATAAGCAAGGACTATATTACATCATCAATTCTTATATTAAATAAATGTAATTCTTTAAGCAAGAGCAATATAAGTCGGGGTTCATCAACACAACCCTAGCCTCACTTTCATAAATTTTCTATACAGCCAACCACTCACATAAATCCTAGGTTCACTTCCAAGAGCAACTATTTTTTCTCGAAGAATAACCCAAGCTTTTTACTTCTTCTTCAAAGCCAAAGAGGTAAGAGCACTATATTTAAGTCCTGCTCTTTCTTGTAGTATTATGTCCTTTCATTCATGCCATATTTTTTTAAAAATATTTGTTATTCACTTCCAAAAGTATGATTTGAAGCATGCTTTTTTACATCAGGAGGTACAAGTCATATATTCTAAAGAGTTATGCAAGAAGAGAGTAAGAAATGTTGATAATCACCTATTAAACAAACTATTGTTATATGTTAGTTACTAAAACTGTATTAAGACACCATGTTGTGTTTTGTTCAAACGGAGTTTCCTAGTGTTAACAGTGTCTATAAAGGTAAGAAATTAGTAGGAAGACTCAAGTTTTCCCTCCTAAGCCTCTTAGGGTAAAACAAGAATTTCAGGAACTTCAAAACCCCACAAATATGAACCTGTAGTAGATTGCAGTGGTTATAGAGATGCAATAGCAAACACTGTAGAAAAGATGATGAAGAAGGTTCCTTAGTAAGATTTATCTATTGATGACTTACTCTCTGCAGAAAAGAATCACCACATAATATATATATATATATATATATATATATATATATATATATATATATTATCTACTGCTGAAGTGAGTTTGACGATGGCAAAATGAGTTTGGCGTTGAACAATTATCCACCGACGAGTTTGGCACTGAACAATTATCCACCGACGAGTTTGGCGCTGAACAATTATCCACCGACGACGAGTTTGGCGCTGAACAATTATCCACCGACGAGTTTGGCGCTGAACAATCATCCACCGACGAGTTTGGCGCTGAACAATCATCCACCGACGAATTTGGCGCTGAACAATCATCCGCCGATGAGTTTGGCGTTAGTTATTTAGTTTGACGCTAGTCAAATGGATTACCGACGAGTTTGGCGATAAACAAAATTTTTTCACTGTTGGACAACTTATCCACTAATGGCCAATTTACCCACTAATGGCCAAATTTATCCACTAATGGCTAATTTATCCCCTGACGGATAAATCATCCCCTGACGGGTAATTTATCCCCTAACGGTAAATCATCCCCTAACGAGTAAATTATCCACTGATAGCTAATTTATCCTCCGATGGTCATTCTTAGTCCCTGATAACTGTTTTTATGCTACAATGACTATCCACTGATGCGCAGTTTATCTTTAAGGGTATAAAATATTATTTCCTTCAATTATTTAAGATAATTTATAATTATTAATTTAACCTCAACGGTTCAGATGTCAAGTTAAGACATTAAAAGTTTACAGACATCACATGTGCATTTTTCTCATATCTTTATCAAAGGTATAAATTTCTAATGTTATGTCAATATGCATGTTTTACAGAGTATCTCACTCACAAGTGAATTGAATTTGATTTTTTTTGCTAAGGACCATGGAAAGTATATACTCACTCTACTTTCTTTCAATTAATACGTATGATCTTTCTTTAGATATGCGTAATGTATCCAAGATATTATTATGTCAATATTCATGATTCAATTTCTTCAAAGTTAAGTACTGTATGATCCCTTAATCCGATGTACGTGAAAAATATTGTACTAGAATCAAGAATTTTTTGGCGGATGTTAGCTATTCAAATTCGCTAACTCATCAAGGTAAATCCTAGACGGATAGAAAAAGTCTAAATTTTTCTCATCCCATACTTGTAAAGTATATCCGTGTAGGTAACTAAAGGCTAATGGGATGCATCTGCCTGGCACCCCGGGCCTAGGAATGATAGGGGACAGAAACCGAGACATCGGTAACCGAACCCTTGCAAATAAAAGATTTCTTCTTTGACTACGTATGTTATTATGATGAAGTCAAATGGTGGTCAGGCTAGCCAGTTGATATACTGTTTGATATGAAAATTCCTAAGAGCACGTGCGCCAAACAAACATGGTTATAAAGCGCATGTGAAATTTTTCTTTATTCTTTTAAGTAAAGGGTCAAATCACTCGCTATCACTCAGGAACCCTAGAATTTATTTTTCCTCCAAATTATTAAGAGGTGTTGACATTGTTTCCGTTCAACCTCATAAACACTAAAGCCCAATAAATTATCCATCTTTCAAAACTCACCCAATACTTGATTATATACTTGTGAGCGTAAATCGCTCATGTTGCTATTATCTAATGTTTTTCAGGATATGGCCAGAAGGCCGAGCCGTCTGTTAAAGACAAAGCGAGGATGACATAATGAACGTTTCATGATCGCTCTCTTATGGATGGCGTTTAGGGGAAGAGTGAAGCATGAGGCGATTATTGAGATGTTTAGATTGTAAGGCCTTTCGCTGTTAGAAACTTATTTTGGATGAATGTATAGAGACTACTATTTATTTCTCTTATTTAATGATATGCATGCTTAAATGTTATTACTGTTATTTTGTTAATTATTGACGATACCCAAAGTTCGGTATGTGATTTTTGGTGTGGTCACAATATGCGGCTGAACAAACCAGAAATATCATTGTGGCTGCGGCTAGCCTTGTTTTGGCCTAGTCACAACCTAATTACCATTACGTTAAAACCAAAAAATTGAACTGAATCGAATTTTTTAAACCAAAATATTTTTATTTTTCAGTTAAAATAGAATTAGTTTTAAAGATTTTTGGTTCACTATTTGGTAATTGAAATTGTCTAATTCGGTTAACTAAATAACCGAAATTTTATTATTAAATAAATAGATTAACATATTCCCTTTTTATTTGTTACTAAAATTATTTTGTATTTAATAATTATTCAATGTTGATATGTTTGAGAAGCTAGTATCCCACTTTTGTAGTTTTATTTTATGAAAACATGGATGATTTTAGTCATATTAAATTTAAAATTTTATAGACTTATTTATCGAACTTATTCAAATAGAAATTAGATATTAAATAATATCAATTTTTAGCACTAAATTTACAAAAATTATTTGGATGAGTAAGGATGAAATCTATTAGACTATGTTTGGATGAAAGGAAAGTGAAGGAAAACGAAATGAAAAAGAAATTTTTACTATTTTTTAGGTGTTTGGTTTGCAAGAAAATTTAGGGATTCACCTTCTTAATTTTCCTGTAACTTCTCATTTCCCCCCAAAACTCATCCCTTTTCGAGTAGCAGGATTTTGCAACAAAGTCATGAAAGTTATCATTTTTTAAGTTAAACATTCTTACATAATGTTGAGAAAGTAAAAAAAAAAACCCTGCTCATGTCCACAATTGAGGGACAGAAGTTAAAAAAAAAAAGAACTACTCTTGTTGTAAAATGATTATCACTTTTTTTTTTCCTTCACCCACCTCCCGCCCCACCAAACTCAACGATGTCCATGTACTTAATCATCGGTTGGTAAACATCTAAAAGTTTTAGATAATATGTATTTATACATGTTTATAATATTAATTATCAAGGTGTTCATTAAAATGACAAATACTACATCTGTTCCAAATTAAGTGGCATAACTATTGTAGCGGCACACGCTTTTATGCTAAATTTACTACATATTAAATATTTAAAATAAATTTAATTTTTGTATGGTATTAATCTTTACTTCCCAAAGTTTTATTTTATTTTATTAAATAAAATAAAACATTTAACATACATTAAATTCCGCATAAAACTACGTACAAAAATGAGTTAAGCCACTTATTTTGGGACAAATTAAGTATTTTTAAAAATTATTTTATTGTTCAAATTATACCACTTTAAAAATACAATATTGTATTAAACTTGATTTACTTTTAATTAATATAAATTTATTTGTATTTATGTTTTCTATCATATTTTTCAAATATTAAATATGGAGTAGGTTAATTAAGTTTTAAAATTATTGTTATGTTATTTATTCCATATAATTTTCATTTTTATGCAACAAAAGATGCACGAGAAAGTAATTTTCTTTTTTGTTTACTTTTCTTTTTCCTTACTTTTTCTTTTTGTTTTCTTTACATCCAAGCATAGCCTTAGTGCCCACATTCACAAATTCCATGCTTAAGATACTTAATTAAATATTATTTTTTATTTAACTTTCTTATTACTTAAAATTTTAATTTTCAATTATTTAAAAATTTTCGTTGCTATACGATTTTAATTATTATAAATATTAGATTTGGGCGATGATGATGTGGAATTTAAGAAACTGCAGTGGCCTTCTCCTCTTCCGGATTCCACCGCGGTGGCCGTCGGCTCATTAATCTACTTGCTCGGTGGTTTTGTTGAAGAAGATGGCTGTCATTCTGTTGAGCCCCGCGGCCAAGTCTGGTATTTCGAAGCTACTAGTATCAGTGGAGAGTGCAGGCGTGCCCCTCGTATGAAATTTAAGTTCATTAAGCCGGAGATTGTTGTTCTTGATGACAAGATCTACTTGTACGAAGCGTGTACCGGATCTTCTAAACTTCACATTTATGATGGATCTGAATGGCGTTACTTGTCAGGACCAGAGTTTGATCCTGATTGTGAGTATCTTGCTTCGCCTATGGTTGCGGATCCGTCGAATCACCGGATTGTAACCTGCTTCTGTCAGCCGCCTTCTGGCGAATCACGGTATTGTGACCCCGATTCCTCTTCCCTTTATGCCTACTATCCCCAGGACGACGAGTGGAAACAGCTCACTGCTCATTTTCCAGGTAAAACTCATATCTGGCCTTACAGGAACTGGTCGATATATAGTTGATAATGTTATCTATATTCATAATGGATATGACACTAGATTTAATCGCATACAATTTGGTTCATTTTCCAGGTAAAACCCATATCTGGTCTCGCAGGAACTGGTTAATTGTTGATAATGTGATCTATATTCATAATGGATACAACCTTTCAATTTAATTGCATACGATTTGGTTGGACTCGAATTGGTCAAGTACTATTCCTGAAGAAGAACTATTCAGTCCATTCCATCCGCGGCGGTGTGATTGGGATTGGGTTGCTTTTCTACATTTGGGCAATGACACCTTGTGCTTGGCCAGGCACATTCCATTGCCCAGGCACGTTCCATTGGAAAATATGAAAGTCCTTGTTCAGTGATTAACTTTTAATCACTGAAACGTCATTATTAGTAATCTATTTCCTGATCAGATTTTGATCTAAGTAATGTTGTGGAAGTCTACAAGTTAGTTAGTTAGTTCAGGCTAAATAACTTAATTGTACATATTCATAAATCAGTTTCCATGTTCATCTCAAAATTGCACAACTCAAATTTTTTCCTTCGTCATAAAATTGATTAATTTGAATGCGCTCATTATATTACAAAATCTCATATTTAATTTCGTTAGAGTTATATATTTGTAGACTCGCGTAAAATTATTCTTTTGAACCTTCAAAGGACAAAATTTTGAAATTCATAAATATTTCATTCATAAAAACCAAATTATAAAAAACCTTCCCAAAACACACTAAGGGGTGCGTTTGTTTGCCTAACTGAATTAAGTGAGATTAATAATTTCTCAATGTGTTTAGTGTTATTTATTTGGTTGATAATTGATGAATGCAAATCAACACAAAATTTTGAGTAATTAATAATTTATTGAATATGACTTTTTTTTGTTTTTTAATTTTTATTTAGGGGTGGGGTGTCTATTTTTTAAGTTTCTGGTGTTGGATTGTGTGGGCATGGGTGTGGGAGGGAAGGCAATTGACAGTAATCCAGATTACGCGTAACTTTGTTTATTGAACTGATTATATAATTATGAATATTTTGTATTTTGGAGAGCAGCTAATTGTCTCGAAATTATGTGGAAGTGAACGTTTCCTCTCTGTAATTACTCTACATGCTTCTGGTTTCTGTATCTTAAGGAATACCCAGAAATTTGTTGAGAAATAACAACGAAAATTATAATGTTTAGCTTGATTACTTTTTGGAACGAAAATGAGAATGAACCGAAATTATTGAAGAAAAAGTAACGGTGAAAGATAATAACAACAAATAATGGGAAAGTTTGGAATAAAAATTTGAAATGTGCTGCACCATTTAGATAGGAAAAAATAATCATTTTGACATTCATTACATATTTTATTCCAGTCTCCCTCTATTTTATTTGTTATTCTTTCTTCCACCATTATTTTTTTATCTTTAAATTCATTTTACTCTTATCCTATTCCAACGAGAAATTAAGTGCACCATAAGATTGTACCAAGTAAAATGATAATCAAGATAGGTTACGAGAATGAAAGGATAGAGGAAGAGAAAAAAAAAAAACACACACACAAAGAAGACTACCAACCTCGAAATTTTTTAATTTGATATATGTGAACTGAATATTTACTAAAGAAAAATATATCCTTAATCTCATCAACTATTTTACAAAGAAGAGGTAATTAATGACCAGTAAAATCAACTGCAAATCATAATAGTACTGAATATTTAATTTACATTCACAACTACACGTAATCCCTCATCTCCTCGTCATAAAAATGGGTATACACATCCACACACCATTATTTTTTTCAATTTAAGGGTTTTTTTTTAAACAATTTGAGGTTTAATTAAAATATCTGTGCATATCTAATCTAAAACATATTAATATATGTTTTGAGTTTAAGGATTATATTATCTTTCGTTCCAAAATTGAATATATGTTTCGAGTTTAAAATTTAATATATTATTATTTGATTTAAAAAATCAAAACATATTTTTAATTTTAGTAAGAAATAAACATTATAAATTTAGACAGGGGGAGTGGTATATAATTATGTGTACGTATATGTGGGGTATTTTGGAGAGCTGCTAATCTCGAAATTATAGGCAAATGAGCGTTACCTACTACTACTCCTGGCCGGCCTGTTTCTATACGTTAATTTTGAACATGGTACGATATTGAATTAAAATTGTTACATACACGCGTGCACACACACATATATATCAATTGAGAGAAAAAGATTAGAAGAATACCCAGAAAAAATTTGAGAAATAACAGGGAAGCTCATCTAAGATTGTATCAGGAAGAGTTAATGACAAAAAAAACTATAAATTTTTTTATATTTTAACACTTTGACCTCAAAATAAATATATTAACAATTAAACTTTAAATAGTTAACCATGGATCATAGATGACTTTACTTCTTAAATACAAAACCTCTCAGTTCCATTGTGACGGCCCCACAATTTCATACTGAACGAGTGCACAGTTAATAAACATGAAAATTAATAAATAAAGCCAACTATATGTTAAATAAGAAAAAGTAAAAAATAAAAAATAAAAGAATTACCAAATGATATGCCACCTCAAATTTAAGTTAATTAGAGTTAGAACTCGGATTAAGTTTGAGTCATTTTGATCAAGAGAAATTTGATTGTAATTACTTAATTATAAATGTGCAAAGTTCAATATATATCAAAAAACATAGAAATATGAGTAGAGAATTGATGTTTTAAATTACATGTCCTGGAATTTGAACCACTAAATTTTTTCTTTTAGGCTGAATATTCTCAATTTAACCACCTCAATTTTTGCATATTTATTTAAGTACAAATTAATTAATTTACATGACCCACTACCCTGTACATATACACAAACTTGTTAAATTATATGACCCACACCTACACCCTCATCTGCAGAGTAAACACAACTACACAAGCACACACCACTGTTTTTAAACGTTTTGAGTTGTAATTTATTAAAACTTGTGGACACACCCGAACACACACAAATGGTTATTTGAACATATTAACTTCAACTGTAGTCTCTTTCCCACACCAAAGGTGATGGTCTTCATAAAACGAGTTCATCACAAAGTATTAAACCCTCAACACAGACACAAACGCTTCCACACGCGGATTGTTGCTCCAAGAAATGGGGGTTGGTGGGGGGGGGGGGGGGGGTGAAGGAAGTGGGGTGTTGGGAGCTTATAAATATTCCTAAAACAAACTTCAAATTTCATAAACCAAACAAAGCATATCAAAACCAGAATTGCAAAAAAGATATATTACTTAGAGATTCAGAAATTGAGGGGAAAAAATGGCAGATAAAGAAGATAATCTTCAGTTGGGAGAGTCGAGCCGAGCAGAGTTCAAGCCGAAGAACGGCAGCATATTTCCAAAGAAGAAAAAACTTGTCAAAGAAATGATGGCCGAGAAGATTGCAAAATCATTTTCTTCCTCCTCAAACAAGAAAAGTAACAACAGCAAAATTTATCAAGACGATGATGCCAACTCTGCTTAGCTAGTTGTCTATACAAACTGATTGATGATAACAACTTCTGCTCCAATTAACTCATAAAGGAAGGTAAATATTTGAAACTAACATTCTGGTTTAAGTCGAGGACGAAGTTATCAGAAGTTAATTTCAAATATATGCTTCTGTTCTAGTGTAAAGGTTGTTACCATCAAACAGTTGGAGAATCTGTTTGTTTTTTCATATTTTCATAAATTGTCTATTTCTGTGTGTAACTAATATGTTCATGTTATCTACATTAAATTATTTACTTGTGTGTATAACAAAAAAAGAAGTAATTATCTGTATGCAACAATGAGTTTATTACGTAACTGTGAATCAAAAATGGCTTTTTCCGAAGGAAAGATGATTTGTATGATTCCACATCTCTATCAAATGATCCAACCTCATAAAATCAACGTCAACTGGACTAGAGCACTATACGAATGGAGTTGTCTATTTATTCGATTCAATTCAGTTTTAAAATTTATTTGGCGTTGATTTCGACCGTAATTTTTTTATTTTTTTAATTATTTATGTTCGATTTGCTTCGATTCAATCAAGAAAAATCAGATAATTTACACTATTGTTCAACTTGTACTCAATTTGATTCGATTATTTAAATGAATAACTAACCAACCAATATTAAATATTATTTTTTATTTGTTTAGAAAACTTGTTCTACTTTATTCAACATACAAATCTAATCTCACTTGACTCAATAAACATACAAATTTAATTAAACTTAACTCACCTTTAATTGATATACAAATTTAATCTAACTGGACTCGATTAACATACAAATTTAACTAAATTCAGCTCAAATTTGTTTTAATTTAACTTGACTCGATTAACATATAAATTTAACTGAATTTGGCTCGGTCCCTCTCATAGAAGCAAGTGAAGTTGGTGAGCCGTATGATGTACTTCAGCGCCATAGCGCCTGGTACCCATAGCACATGGTTTCATAAAACCGCATGATTTTCGAAGGCCGTTCCATGAGAAGTTGGGGAACTCAATTGGACTCGGTATAGAACTGGTCATATTTTCTAAAATCAAACTGAATCAAAGGGTGTGATAAAAGCTGGCCTAAAATAACTCTCTTGATTGAAGAATTGGGTTTAAACAGAGAATCCCGAAACTCAGCCAATCAATTTCACATTCATAAACCCTAGAAATGGCGAACACAGCAAAAGAGGGAAAATCAGAAGCACCGAAGATAGTATGGAGGGAGGTGGAGAAGAGGTTCGAAACCCTAGACGATGACGATGAGAAAAGCTATCTGGTGTACGGGCTCAGAAATGGGGGAAAAGTGATGGATATTCTTCACACCTACGTTCCTTCTTCCAAGAGAGGTCTCGGTCTCGCTTCTCATCTCTGTATTGCTGCTTTCCTTCACGCACAGTCCAATTCCATGTCTGTTATCCCTTCCTGCTCTTACGTCTCCGTAAGCTTCTCTCTTCCAATTCCATGTTATATATTTGAATTATGATGATCAATTTTGATTTGAGAATGTCGATTTAATTCGTTTTTAAACTTGGATTTTATGAAATTCAAGTGAGGTATCTTCAGATGTTGAAATTTGAAACTGGTTGTTCTTTTTATGTGAATATTTTACGAGATTTGTGATTGTGTTGATTAAAATTAGAGTTGCGTTATGGACACTAACTTGTACACAAACAATTGTACAGAAATTGATGCGGCTAAACTCTATAGTATAATAGTGAACCCTGATGAATCCACAAATAAAATTTTAGTGGTCGATAATTTGTCATATGTTTGTACAAATTATAAGTGTTCATAGCATTTTCCTTAAAATTAAGGGTTTCACATTTGAAAATTAGACGATTTTAATTTAAAAAGTCTATATTTTGGAAGGGAAGAGTGGGTATGTATGTGTAGGGTTTCTGGTATGAAATTTTTCAAGGAGAAAAAGAAGATTCCGGTTGACCCAAAACTGCTAATCATGATCCAAATTACTCATTTCAATATGCTTGCTCCTTTGGTTCCAGAAACAGAGCTGCATTTTTGTTTGTTTATACTAATTGACAATTGTAATATGGTTTTGTCAAATTTTGAAATACAAAGAAATATTTATAAATGGTTTATGATATAAATTTGACATTAATATGAAAGATACAAATTTACTTCAAAGTCAAAATTACAGATTTTGCAAGTATGGAGAACAATTGAAATGCCTCTTTTTTGTGAAATTGAAGGAGCAATATTTGTTATTTAATGTAAGAAATATGAGACAATAGACGGCTGAGATTGATGGTTCGGACAATCCGGAGGAAGTGGAGTCTGGACAGGAGCCGCTTCCGAAGATTTCCATGTCTGAATCAGAGTACGCTAAATTACAGAGAATTTTTACATCACATCAAGCATGCCTCACCTCATTCTTCACTCTGGTATTTAAAGGAAAACAACGGTCAAATGTCAATAACAGTGACATGAGAAAAGACTCCCTTGGACAATTTTAAAGAAAATTTAATGCATCACACATCAAAAAACGAAGAGAGTACTTCACAGCAGACCAGCGGTGGAAGTGAAACGTACCACCATAATCCATGACTGAATTTTATTTATTTATTTATTAAAACTTTGTTTTAATTGTTATTGTAGCTTCTAAATGACAAGCATATACAACTTTTTCTCGATCTTCTTTGCTAACTTGCCTGCACAATCTCAAAACATTATTGTACTTGACAGGACACTTTTCTTCCTCGAAATCCATCGTGGGGGCATCTTGTGTACAAGGAGAATCCCAAGCCAAACATGTGAAAGTTGTCAGCATCTTGGGAGCCTGTGGACAATATATCCAAGAAATGATTGCTGAGGTCTCTCATGTAAAACATTATCGTGGCAATATATTATCATGAATTAAATCGCAACATTGAGTTTATTACATTATTGTAAATCAAAAATGGATTTTTCTCTTTTATTTGTCAAAAGGGTGTGTGTGTGTCGTGTGACTGCATAATCTTTTTCCTTGAAGTACAGTTATCCATCCTAGTGTATTTAGAACAAAAATTCCAGTTCTAATCGAAAAGAATATCGGGAATCTCTCTTTCAGTGCTTAAGGAGTGAATTTCATCTTTGCTTTTGTTCCCATATTTTTTTGAGCAGATCATAAAATCGATTTCGAAATTGAAACCGCACCAAAAATTGATCAAACTGCACTAATCAAACTGCACCGATAGTTGTGGTGGTGATGGCGGTTTTAGTTTTTAAAACTGCAAGTATATTTATTTCGATCTCGGTTTTATATTCTCTCCGCAGCGAAATTGCACCAATACTTAAATATATATTTTTTAAATATGATAATATGTCATTATTTTACATATATGTAAATATATGCATACATATATATAAAAAATGTATATACACATTACACATGCACATATATGTATATATTTATTTATGTACATGTATGTATGTACGATGAATATATTATTTGTCTATAATTCATATTAGATGAATTTTAATTTAAATAGAAACAATCTTAATAATCATACTAATGAATGACCATTTTTGTAAAAATTGAAAATTTAATGTTTTATATTTCTACAAGTCAATTACGTTATAATTTATTAACAAACTGGTAAGATTGAGTTTCTTAGTCTCGATTATTGATCACTTAATATATTATAAACGGTTTTAAAATTGAACCGCAACATTTGAAACCAAACAAGACCAATTGGTTGCGATGACTATAGCGGTTTTAAGTTTATAAATCTGCACTTAATTGGTTGCGGGTACAGTTTATACTCAAAACTTCACCGCATTGTCCCCTAATATTTTTCGTACAATGCAAAAAATTTTAAATATAGTGAACTCTAATTGTGTGTTTGGTTACGTATTAGAATGAGAACGATAATATAATGAATTTAAGAAAAAAAAAAGTACTAATGAAAGAGAAAATTGTCGAGAAAATTAAAGAAAATTTAAAATAAAAAAAGTGATGAATGTTGGAATAGTTATTCTTTGCTTTACGGGAGCATAAAAATCTCGCCATAAGTAAATGTACATCGAAGTATGCGTTCCCAAGTTTTTTAGGCTACGGGTACAAACACTTGAGATTCTAAAGAAGATTCATATAAAGGCAAACATATACATTCAACAAGGATTATAGACACACATACCCATTCAACAACCTCAAAGCTACAAACTTGTTAAAAAAATAGAATAAAATAATAAGAATAATAACGTGCCTAATTGTGCAAAGTTCTTATTCGTGATCAAGTGATTTAGTTTTATTTTTGTGACGATGAAAGAATACTCCAGAAATAATATTTTACTATTTCAATAACCATTTTCAAGTTCATTGTATAATTTCAAAATAAACTTCAGCTCTTAGTCCGTCACCAAATTTAGATCATGCAAATAAGATTATAAGATTCGTACAGGTTTATAAGCATCAAACGTACCAGAAATTGAATCGAATAATACGACACAAGGAATAAGGATCAAAACTTTGTTACTAAATTACTACCATGCTGCACCCAAACTTAAAATTGAAAAGAAAAAAAAAAAAAAAAAAAAAAAAAAAAAAAAAAAAAAAAAAAAACCTCTACATATGTAGAGAACAAGCCATGATAAAATTATGCACAATCAATTACCAATATGATTTCAGCTTTTCTACAAAAACAATCCCAAAAATTCTCTTAATTAATTACACTATGTTTATGACTTATGAGGTTAGAAACCTCAAGTGATCAAGTCCACAAAGCAAACTATAGGTAGGTATCTCATACAGGAAATTCTCTATAATTTAATGTACATACATAGCCTATTATAATATAATGGCCCATAAACAAAACAAGATTCAAAACTCATGATTATTCCACACCATGAAAGTCCAGCATCAAGAACTGCTGGTAGCTACACAAAAGCATTCTGCAACTTATTACCAAGCTCAAACTGATTTTTTTTTGTACATATCGCGTCCAAACAGAGAGTTCGTTCTTTGTTCCTCAGCCAGGTATGAAACAATCCATTCTCTCGACAGGCAGGTTTAGGACTGATGAATCCACCTGAAGCAAAAAGATAAACAGGTAATTGTTTATGGGAATAGATGCATTCCACGACTAGAATGTGCTAAATATTTGAGAATTCATGAAGTAAAAAGTAGACAGAGAGATAGAGTTGAAGAAAGGCAGTCAAATTTAACACTGGGTTCAACATGATTTCGAGTTCCTAAACGAAAAATAGAGAACAAAAATCTAATAAGAAAAGAAAAAAGAGATTATATGGAGTTAGTGGATACAATTATTAGGGGTTAATCACAGAAAAACCAACTCTGGGTCAGTTCAGTTTTATCTAATTTAACTAACTTTTTCAGTTTTGCAGCTACAATCTTAAAGTACATCAGTTTCACTCATAAGGTTCCCATTTTAACAACCTTTACCTTATTGCGTGAACTGATATACTTTCAGAAAACTCGTTGTACCAAATCCAAAAAAGTTTAAAATAGGTTAAAATAGAGATGGACCCCAAATTTTTTTTATTTTTTAAAGATAAAACATTTCATTGGTTTGTACCTCGAATTGCACAGATATCTACTTTAATATTAAATGCTCATATATCACATTTGAGCTAAAAACTTCTCGTTTTTCTTTTCCTTTCTTTATCACAATCTACTTTCATATTGCTGTAACTATTAAATCTTTATCAGATCAAGCTTTATTGAACAGAGATTTTCCCTGCATTAAACTATTTGTACTTGCATATGTAATGTAATGTGTCCACATATTTCTTCCAGCGAACTGAAAAATCTGCATTCCAGATAACATCAGAACCATTCCAGATAACATCAGAACCATCGTACCATGTAAACAGTCCCATAAGGTATTAGGGTTTATATGATGCATGATACCAAATCAAGGTGGGTTGACTTAGAATTCCTACACTCATAGATATCTATCGCATTACATGAGAGCTAATACGGTAAAAGTATCTAGTACCATACCTTTGCAAATCACAATTATCATTTACAAGGTTTGAGGAATTTAGCATTCTCCGGAAGATCAGTTTAAGGTGAAATAAGTGAATCTATCAAGACTTGAATAATGATTTAGATCTGTGCTACAAACTCTGAACAAATTTAATAACATGGTTGATAAACACAGTTATAAATATGATACGATTCGATACCATCAGGATAGAAACCGTGACAGAAGTGTTTGGGCTGTTGGACATGTTTTAATATTCTTCCCCAGATAGCAAGTATTAATAGTCTTTCCCAGCAGAGCAATTATCTAAAAAACTAAGAAGCTAGCAAGTGTTAAGTTGCTCAAATTCAACAAAAGAAGTGCATCCTTAATTATAGATGAGCTTTGTTGGACCTGACTTGAAAATAGAGGTTCAAGAGATTCTGGATAGGATATATAATAACGGTCTGACTTGGAAGAAGCTTAAGTTGTGATTGACAAACTTGAGAAGTTTTGGCTGTAATTATAAAACTTTATGTATGGATTGAGTGTTGTGGTAAGTAGGGATATTGGGATATTCGGGTAATTGTTTAGGGGCTGAATTAGGATCGTGAGATGTGGAGCTTAATGTATATAATGGTTGGTTTGGAGGAGGATAAGTTTGGGAACCGTTTCCAAAAGGAATATATGGATAATGGTTCTCGAGTCTGGAAGCTGACCTTACGTGAGGTCAGGTTTCTCATATAATTTTCTTAGCTTGTAAGGTAGCAACAATTGCCTCTTGTTATCATTTTCAAGGTTCTCAATGAATTCTTGAACCAATATTTCCTAGCCAAGTTCAGGCACCTTATAAATGCTCAACCCTTCTTGCTTGCCGAACACATATGCTGCTCAATAGTGTCCTCTCCATGTATTAGAAGGCTACCACAATCAGAATCTTCATCATAGATCAGAGATCTCTGACAACATTGATCTCCATCAATCTGCAGCCCACCTACTCCTACTAGATCCACGCATTATAAAGTTGGCTCATCATTTTCACCACTCCCATCAAATATTGAAGGACTCCAATAATTATGGACTTCTTCATTTTGTAATTCATCTTAATCATAGATGGCATTACCATCATCACCTTGTTGAATCGTACCCTAAAAGTAGACAGGATCCTCCTCAACGCTCAGAGGTCGATCATATACTGACTTCTCATAGTCCAAGTTCTCATTACCAGAATCATGCTCCAAGTTCATAAGGGGATCATCCCCGCCACCATCCTCAGACCGGTCAGGGTTTCTAAAATGGACTCCTAACCTCTCTGCTTCTCAGATCCAAAGGATTATTCACTAGGCCTTTCTGTTGTTTACTCCTTTGCATTTGAGGCCTCATTTTCCTCCTTCTAAATGGACTTAGGATCTTAAGATCAGTACCTTTAGGTTTGTCTTTCACCAGTGCCTTAAGGTCTAATTTCCCATTAATCGTGAGAAATTTCTCATTTGAAAACTCTAACTAAGAAACTGTTGTAAAAATTGTAATGGATTATTCCGAGAAAAATCCGAGAATAACTTTCCATTTCTCCTATCCAAATTCAGTTTTTCAGAGATTAGAAATAGAATTTGAGAATCAATTCAAATTTTAATGATTAGTTCCAAAACTAAAGATTCATTGAGTGATCAAGCTTGCACAGGTCTAAACCTAAAAAATGAACCTCCTGGAACAATTCTGAAGTCAGAATACAAGATCTGTGATTGAAATTAATTAGCAAACGCATAATCTACTCCAATTTAATGTGTATTTGACCTTTCAAGAAAAGCTAGGGCTCAAAAGGATGCATACAAATCTAGATTCACAATTTCCTTAGATGACTCAGGACCTTTCAGTTTTCACCGACAGATTTGTGTGAGTAAAACTACAAACAAAAGGAGACAAGATCTAGATTCTAGGTCACAAACACCGAATTGAATGTAAATTGATCACAACTCACAGCAGGAAAATAACAATGCAAAACAACACAATGGAACTGATTATACTCATGTAGTTCTCTTAAGCCTAGACTGATTGTACTCACATAGTTCTCTTAGTATCCACCTATTCCCACCTAGTTTTCAGGATTTTCTTTCTTCAAAATCCAACTAATCGAGGTGTTTGAGCACCTCAACATCTATGCGGCTGCCTATGCTGCTTTTTATAATACCAGCAAAAGTACTTGGCATCAGGCAGAAAACAAGAAATAGTTGTGGCAAATTAACTACTCTGAGATAGAACTTTGATGAAAGAGAAAAGCTACCTCTTCAAAAGGAACAAAAACGAAAGGTGATAGACCCCTTTTATGTGACATAGCTGGCACATCTGGGTTGTGTGTTTCATCCTCCTGCCAGTTTTCAATAACTTGAAGAACATTTTCATCAGGGCCATTAAGATCATTATCATTTACTCCACTTGTAATGATTGAAAGCAGATCCATCCGATTGTTAGCCCCTACTATTGTACCCCTTAACCTATTGAAGGTACAGATAATATTCCACAATATAAATGAGCTAATAATTGTCAGAAGGAATTACGTAAAAATTGAACACAATTTTGAAAGATCAAGAAGATGAAGAATAATGGAAGAAAGCACGCCCACACACACATACAAACATGTGTACATACATGCACACATAGGAACGCACATGTCATATACATAATAGACATGCACACATACATGGTACATACATATACACACGCAAATACACACACCAAAGACACACACACAAACAGTGAGACAGGCAGACAAGACAGAATATAGTTATTCACTTATCACCAATATCTGACCGGATATCCTAATATCCTAATATCCTCAAAGGAAAATAGCTATGCTGACCGGATAACATAAGATACTCTAAGCAAATTCTCCACACAGCACCAAATGTACCCTCAAATGATACCTTAAGCGAACTCTCCACACAGTTGGGCGCAATCCAGGATACAGAACAGCAGCTTCAACCTGAAAAAAGGTATCCATGGTCAGGAACCAATATCAAAATGTTAACTGAGGATATCTTGATCACCACTTGGACAGAATCTCCTTGGGCACACCAATTAAAGTACCCAACTGGTAATCTGACTTAGACATGCATTGCACAGTGAAATACCTAATTGACAGATATAATATAGAACAATTCAGGAATTACGTAAAACCAGACCTTGTCATTGGACAAAGTGTAGCTGCCACTGTACACATCTTCAACTTTATGTGCACGGAAATTCATGAATTTTGCCACATCCTTTACCTTTTGTGATGAATTCTAACAATTGCAGAAGCAGATTCAGACAACTGAACAGAAAAAAAAACGCACAGGAAAAGAACAAGAAAACCAAAGATCATAGAGGGAAAAAAATTTAAGTCACCAAACCAGGTAACAATCATAACCTTATAGAGAAATCTTCCAGAAGGGTAAAATCTCATGTAGCGATAATAGCAGACCTGCAATAACATGCAAAAACAGAGTAAGATCTAGGTACTCCAAGAGCAATCAGGTATGGTGTAAAGATGCCAACTTTATAGAGTAGAAACGTTATATCATCCCACAATCAAGACAGTCAAGAAGAATACCACATGAACTGGATTTGTAACCTTCCATTCAGCCACTCCTGCACGAATGTAGGTGTTCCTACTGACATATAGACCTGTGTAAAATATATATATTTAGTACACCAGAGAACTTCCGCATGAAGTTTAGGAAAGCAAACGAAAATAATGTCAATAACTGCATCGAACCAAGAATCACAAGGTACCAAGAATTCATGTATCCCAAGAGAAATAACTATATATGCTTTTAACTGTTAAGCCACGAGCTAACAGTACTTGTCAGAAGATATTACAACTACTTCTGCTGAAAGTACTCCCTCCATACAAAATTTAAGATATAAATTCTTTTTTGGTATATTGCTAAGACAATAAAGTGAAATGATGTACATATAATGTCATTAGTTATATAGTTAAACTGTGTACAACCATTTCAACACTATTACAGTTCTATAAAGTGTTAAGGATATAATTAAGGGCATATTTTGTTAATAAAACATCTTAGTTTTGGAAATGCACCACTAGTTTTGAATAGAGTAGCCAGGTAAAAAAAAAGGGGTAAAGGTAAAGGTTGACGTGCTTGAACTGTAATAAGTAGATGCTAATAAAACTGCCACTTTAGGTCATTTTCCCCTATTATATTCTTTACTTTCTTAGTGTTTTTTTTTTTTTGTTTATATCAAGGTATAAGATCAGAATGCTGAACAAGTATCCCAATTGATCTGGATTAATAAGAAACATTTCTGATACTGGACGCTGAACTATACAGACTGTTTGGCAACTGAAAACTTAAAGATAACTGAATATGTAAAATTCCGGATTTAACCTGCAAAACTATTTAAAAGAATGTTATTAACAATACCAATATATAACTAATCTTTAAGTCAATCCCTCTCCCCCCATCCTTAGTACTTCTGAAACAAGCTTTTAACCCTTAAACTTTGGAGAATGCCAAAGATGACGTCTGCATGCACTCAGGAAAATCTACATTGCAGATATGCTCATCAGTTTCGGTAAAAGCGTCCACTCACAAGCTGCCTCTATAAATGTCAGCATGATACCCTCAAGTAACTTTTCTTTGACTGCTCTTTGAGAACCTTTTCCCCTTCCTCGAGACTTTTTATTAGATGGAATGCTACAATCAATATCCACTATCAAGTTCTGCATATACAAACGTTATGGGGCATATTGTTACACTACTATTAGCTACTACAGTTTACAAGTTTTGGATGGGAAGGAATGCAAGGCCATTTGATCCACATCACTATCATCTTCCAGAAAGTGTACTACTACACAGCTCCTCCCTGTTCCTTAAAAACATTTTTAACCATGGACTTCTCTCCAGCTTTATAGCGTGCATATTTCTTGATGGAGAAAAGTCTACATCTGTTTCTTGAAGTGTAGCAGATAAATCTTTCAGCCTGTCCTTTGACGTCTACGCATGACAATATGTAACCTGATCTAAATGTCCATTTTCAACTTAACTTGAGATAAATCACCCAATATTAATGAATAATGAGTTAAAGTGAAGAGTGAACACAAATAGGGCTGTAAACCAAGCTGGACAGTCGCTTGTTGAGCTGGGTTAGACTCGTTTAAGCTTGACTCAACTTGAGTACCTTAACAATGTAATTCAGATTCTCCTCTCGAATTTGAAAGCTCAATTAAGTTGGTGTTCGACCCAAACGTTCCGACTCGACTCAACTACTTAAACAAGCCAACTCAATTTTCTATTTGATAATTAAACTTTGTCTAGCTCGACTCAACTAAATTAATGACAGGCTCGAGTACGCTCAACACAAGCCCAACTCGGTTCGACTCATTTACAGCCCTATATAGGAACTGCAACATATAACAACTCGAGAAAGAAAGAAGAAAATGGAAGATGTGAAACAAGATTCCAATGTTACGAATTCCAAGACAATCAACAACTTGCATAAACCTGTAAACAATGGTGAAAAAGTTCATATCTTACCATCAGTACGAATCCTTGGCCTTGAAAGCCACATTTTCCTCCATGAAGCATCGTATTTTGACTGTAAAAGCTTATAATTTTCCACTACCCCGTGGAGCTTCATACATATTAACACGATATTTAAGCAGGATAGAATGGATAAATAATAATCTTCAATACTTCAAATCAAAATGTGTTACCTGCCAAGCCCTTAAACATGCATTCCGCCAAAATACAGGGTTACGGATTGTGTATCTCCATTTTCGACAAACACAAGCTGCCCTCCCTAAGCTGTATGGGCTCATTCTTGCAAAAATCTGTTCATGCATATTTACCAGGGGAAGACGCAAGTACTTAAAATCTCCTTAGGAGTAGGCAATAATAACTTTTAAGTTTTAAGCTTCATACAACAGAATGATACCTCTAAAATGTAGAAGAAACTTAATTAGTGAAAGTTCTCGCAATTTTTTTTCCAACAAACATCAAAGAAGAATAAGTAACTGCAAATGTTAGCTAACTTTTGGTTGGAATGGACTATCATAAGTGTAACTTATTTTAATTGTTAAGTTAGATGTAAAAGTAGGATTATTGTATTATGATGCACTAAGGCGGTATTTTAGCACTACTCATCTAATTCTCAGATATAAACACCATATAATGTAAAGAGTTAATTATGCTTTATGAGATGAAAAGAAATAGGGATTAATTGTTTTTTCCCATCACTGTACTATACTTGACCCAACAAAAAGCAAAGAGTTAATTATACTTGACCCAACATTTGCATCAATTAACTAAAATTTCTATCGGTCAACTTTGATTTACAATTTTCTTGCCAAAAATTGAATTCCCATCCAAATCCAATAAAATTTTAACAGAATGATGATGTGTCAAAGCTGACATGTAAATTACCTTAGTAGGAAAATCGAAATATGACATGTTTAAACAGAAACTTTTAAATATATATCAATTTAAAGACCAAACACCAAACTATATACTTTTTACAATAATATTTCAATCTTTGACTTCAAATTTATGTCCCCTACACAATCTCCGGTACACTAATGGTTTATCCATAGCCACTACATCATTCCATCACGCGACCGCCACATCCAAAATTACTTCAACCATCACACTACTGCAACAACCATACTAATAATGTATAAAACATAGAAAAACAGGGAAAGTGAATTTGATATCTTTGGTTGAGATTGATATCTCGTAGAAATTTATAAATTATTGTTATTATTTAAGTTATTCTCAGAGAGTGAGGTTGTGTTTAAAATATTATTAAGGTCCAAAGCTGATGTATTAAAGACGACATAAACAATCATTTGACTGCTATTATTTTCGAACTTGTAATTTTGTAAATTAGACATGTTAACTTATTAAGAAATAACTTACTATAATTCTTGATTGGCACAATAATGATAATGAAAGCTGCTGCAGGTGACAGTTCTTAAACTCAAACTAAGCACAAATACTCAGGAGCTGTTTGTTTGACTCTTAATGCCTCTTGGAAACAGTGCCTTTTAATAAGAGCACCTTCTTGTTTGGTAAGATTATTTTAAATCTCTTACGCTTCTATTATGTTAAGCAATAAAAATGACGTTGACTAGGTGAGAGGCTACCTCAGAATGGCTTTTCACAAGAATACCCTCGATATTTTCATAATATTCCTCAAATATTCCCTCTCTCCCTTACCCCATCTCTTACATCATTTTGTCCATCTCTTACATCATTTTTCTCTTCTAGTCTGCCACACCACCAGTTCCGCACTCTCAAAACTATCGTCAAGATCAAGACAAATCAGAAAAATTAATGATACAATGGACTTTTTCCTTTTATATCTGATATACGACTTCCATTTGATGTTGAAGGTGTAGGATCTCTCAAGATTGACAAATCAAGGCTTCTTTGAGTTGATTAATGACAATGGTGTGCAAACTGGAGGACTGAAGTTATTAACATAGATCAATTATCTGTAGGAAGATCTACAAACATAAATCTGGATTTGCATTTGATTGGAGCTTATGGTGTTGTGCTTTTGGAGTTAGATCTAGCCATCTAGTGTTTTGAATGGTATATATGCAAATACAATGTAGACAATTCGGTATTCAAATATTTCAAGTCTCTTGCGATTTGATCAGAAATATCTCTCTGGCTAGTGGCTAGAAAGTGGAGTAGTGCTGCTCCAAAAATTAAACAACCATATTAAAACAGTGTCCTCGAATCTTTTCACAGGGTTAAAAGTGGAAAATACAATCATTCAGATGTTTAGAAAAGATATGTTACCAAAAAAGTTATGTATTCGGACTCAATTTATTACAGAGGCACGATATTATTAAGATGTCATAACTGTCCTGACTTAATCATTCAACCTTATATAATACAGCCTAAGTTCAAAACGAAAAAAGAACCCAAACACAAACAACAAATAAAACACCACCAATCGCACTACAGATCACTGCCGAACCAAGTGCAGGTTTAGCAATTTTGGAGAATTAAGCTCTGTACAAACCCCATGATCTTTTTTTTTCCTTTTTTTTTTTCTTTTTTTTTTTTTTTGTGTGTGGCTAAGCTACGTGATCATTGATGCTTGAGAGATAATTGGAGGTTCTCAATCTTGTTTTTCTTTCCCAAGAATCACAGTCTATTTGTCATTACAAGTACATGGGTTTGCTATCTTAGATTTAGAAAGTGGAACTTGGACAAACATGCAAATTATCATATATGGGTGGAATGTCAAACCAATTGAAGCATAATGAAAGAATACTATACATCACAATATATTAAGTCTTAAAGGTTTGACTATAACAACATTCTCCATGTGAAAATGACAACTGAGTTACACAATTCAAGACCAAGAAAAGTGCTACCTCAAATAGAAGTTCATCAGGCAAGCATCGGTGAATGAGAGCTGAATCAACATTTGGTTTACTACTTGCACTCCCAAAAGGCGCCACTGGCCTAATATAGACCCCATAAAGATCTGGACCACAAAAAAGGAATACAAAAACAATCAGAAATCTCTTTTATGAACATACTGCAAATGCTATCCGTAATACCTGGAAACGTGATAAGCAAAACTTTTTATCAATTTCTGAATTACTATAACCGAATAAGCACAGAAATAGAATGAATTAGACTCGGGGCATACCAAGCCAAGGCCTTTGTGTTACGAAGAAATGTGCAGCCCTGATACGAGAAGCTGATTCAAGCTCAGCCGCAACTTCCAAGACATAATCTGAAACGAAAGAAAACAAAATATAATTTTATAACCAAAATCAGCACCACAACAGACCAAAAATCAAAGAATCACTTGATCAAAACTGAATTATGATCAATACCCAGATGTTAATCAGTACTAATTTCACTTAAATATATATCATTCTTAATAAATAATCAATACCCAGATGTTAATCAGTACTAATTTCACTTAAATATATATCATTCTTAATAAATAATCAATACCCAGATGTTAAAACCCAACAAAAATGAAATTGTACAATATGCATGTATCGTCCATGATTCTCATAAAAATCAACATACATTTCTCGCGACAGAAAATGAATTTCAGAATAAGAATATGGTGTGGAATTCATGTAATTGTGAGATAATTACCTGAAGTCATGAGGGGTTTGAGAAAGCTTCTTCTCCCGGTAATAACAGTATGGTTCTTTCTTCAACTTTCTGAGGAAAATTCATGAGGGCGTGGAAATGGAAAAAGGGGAAAAACTGATGGCCTTCATAACAAGGCTTTGCGGTAAACACCGACTATGAAATCAACAATTCTTAGTGGCCAATCACCTCCTCATGGGCCTACATTAGTTTTTGATAAAGAGATATATTTGGATATAATGTATTGTCAGAACAAAAATTTATTTTGTCATAAATATTTAGTGACGTTTTTTAATTATAATAGTCGCATAATTATAATTATTGTTCTAACAGTATAATTTTTATTCCAATAATATTATTCATATATAAAATATAAAGAAACTAAGTGATAACCCATATTTATTTTGTGACGTGAGATGAAATTTGTAAGATAGCTTATGATAAGTAACTTTTTTAGTGTTAATGATATGAGATGGCATTACTAAGATAAAAAAAATTATCTTTTCCAAGCGTAAAGTAACATTAAAAGGGGTTTTTATCGTTAAAATATGTTATTAAATATTAAATTATTGTCGGTATAATTTTTACCGATTATCTTTTTTAATTGTAAATAGTTTTTTATGTGCAATCATTGATCTGATTTTAATTATTGATTGATATAGTTGTAACTAATTTGAATGTGATTCGATTGAGTAGAAAAGCGTGTACACATTCTCACAATTATAAATTATTTTATAAAAAATTTTATTAGTTTGCAATTTTTGAATTCAGAAAAAATAATCGATAATTAGTAAAATTACCAGTCAAATCGTATATATTTTTATATATAACAATATGAATATTTATGTACATATATACAGCACATACGTATACACATATTTGGTATGTTATAGATATGTATCTCTATTTACAAATGTAGGTAGTTTCCATTTCATTTATTGAGTTGTTTAAATGTCTATAAAATTCTGACTTTGCTCTTTCACTTTATCCGACTCATTTTTTTAATTATATGAGAAAATCTAAAGTCACGAATGAAAAGAACATAAATACTATTCCGTATTCCGCATTATATATTTAGCCACCACACCACTAATCCACTGCCTAAGCCTCTTCTCAAGCATTTCTCGTAAAGATTTACGTACTACCCGGTGAGTTTTTATTACTACATTAAATATAAGGAATAAAAATTATAATAGTCAACCACAATAAATAGTAGATAGAAACAACGCGAGTCTTTTTTTGGTCAACACAACAAGTATAGAAATATAAATAGGTGAACATTCGAAATTTATTCTGCGTGAACAACATTTTCTATTTTCTCATCCATATATTAAATATGTACCTTAACATAATATATAATTGATGACGTGACATTTATATATAAATATGAGAAAACTTTATACATAAACGTTACACATATAATTAAGATAAATCCTTGTTGTCCATGTAAAAATAAATAGAAACTACCATATATCTTCCAATGTAGTTAAATTTCTGTTGGACCCTCTTGAACTACTTCTATGTGAAGCCGAAGTTGATGCCGATTTTCTCAATGTCATTTCCGATCTACTTCGATTATGAAGGTTATGAGTCTCCACCACATCAATGTTCCACAACACCTTTTCTTGTATTATTGACCTATGTGGCATGTCATGTGTCACGGTGTTCCGCCACGGCGGAACACCACCATTTGGCCGTAAAAAACTTCCGGTGTGCGTCCGCAGCCGTACCTGAAATCCATCCCTCACCGGCTCCCAATCAATCATAGAAACGGAGTAATTTTGAAATTTCCGATGAGTTTGAACAACTTTTTTGCCGATCACGCCCGGAACAAGTAAATTGTTAGTGGCCGTGAGGTATGTGCCGTGACAACTCTTGAAACGAACAAAATTTTCGCCCACTTTTTTTTCAACAATCCATATGGAATTTTTCGAAGAACCGTCGCGGTGTAGAGAAACTGTTTCTTTATCGTTTTCGGCGATTAAATATTTGTCTCTAATTGTTCTAAGACGAACTGTTTTGACTTTATCAAACAGTTCCATTCAAATGATCAATCTGCAATACTCAATTTAATTTCATTCATCAAATTATATATAGAGAGATTATTATCATGTTGCATATAAATGAATATTAAAGAAAAATTATGTTTGATTTGAATTGTTCTACTCACCTTTATGAATGCAATTGGATATCCAAAAACACAAAAGATGATTCAAATGGTTGAATTGCTTAATATCTTTCAAAGTTTCAATAGATTGACTGTGTTGGTGGGGAAGAGAGGTTAAGAACTTAGAGAGAGAAAATGAGGAGGGATAAATTGGTATGAAGATGGGTTTGATTTGCAAGTTTGCACCAAATTCGGTTTATATTTATAGTAGCCGTAAATCCTAATATTTGTGTGACAACTCGAATTAATGTTATTGACAGTCTGTAACCATTAAAAAAATTGACTTTCTCCCCTTGAAAAGACAACCTCATTCTTATATTATTTCAATTTTTATATTCTACATTTTAACTATAATTTTGTTGTTTTTATAGTGTATACCATATTTGGAAATCTTTAACAACTTATTTACTTGTGAGTCTCCATAATTATTTAGTTATTAAAGATTCACGAGTATATAATGTCTTTGTATGCGCATAATTGTTGATTTTTGGCGGCAAATTTTTTCCTTTTTGGTTATGTTTGGAATCAAATACTAAAAATTGTCAAAAGTTGTATGTAGTTGATGAGTGTGTATATTTTTAGACAGTCACATCATATTTGAAAAAAATTTAATAATGATAACAATATATTTTAAATTATAATGCTTTATTTATCAAATATATTATTATATTTTTCTTATATTATCATCAATTAAATATCTATAAAATTTTATATGAAATTTATAGTTTAAACATGTAATTATTAATTAAATATATATTTTATTCGTCTCAAAATTATAGATATATTTCTCTTTTAGTGTAGTATTGTTTATAAATTTTACAATTTCATCTATGATATGAATTAGTAAAAATTTGTACTTAAAAGTATTTTTCACATATTTCATGATATTTCATCTCTAAAAATAAAAAGATGAATTTAATTTTAAATTATAAGATTTCACAAATATATTACGCATAAACTAAAATATTTTTCTAATTTTAAAACGAAAAGATCAATGTGTATTAAAAATTGAAACTAAGAATTCGAGCATTAGAATAACCACGTGCAATTTTGCATTGCATGTGACTTTAAAAAAATCGTCAAAAGACATTTATTTATTAAAAAATTTATCGCATGATAAATTGAGAAACATACCACACAATAACAGTCGTACAAGCGTAAGCGTATACTTCTTTGTACAGTATTAAAGATTCGAATGTAATCTTAACAAATACAATTTTAAAAAAGGTTATTGTGTACCTCTTTGTACACAATAACCTTACTATCAAAGGAGTACTAAAAATATATTTTAAAATAGGCTAATTCTCAGCAGATACAATTTTAAAAAACGCAGTTCTCGGGCCAAAAGTTTCTCTTCCGAATTTTCATGTTACCATCATTTACTAATGTACTATATTAATATTACTACACATTCAACAAACAACTAAAAATAGTAACACAATTAACATAAATATACAGTAATACTCACTGCCCATAAGATAATGGTTCAAACAATGAGTCGCAGGACAATAATTATTTTTTCAATATATCATTGCCCGAAATTTCCCTTTCTAAATAGTACTAAAAAATTCTCATTCTATTAGAAAAAAGATTAACATTTTATTTTATTTGTAATAAATTATAAATGTTAAAATTAAAATTGTGATACGACTTGTTCGTTTGCATCGGTAGACATTGACCCCTTCCTTTAAAAAATGAGTATATCTGGATTTCAAATATTTTTGATTAATAAAAAAATTTGTAAAATAGTTGGTATTATTATTGACCAATAAACAACCTTACAAAAAAGCTAATGTGTGTGTTAAAATAGTTGATGTTGTTGAAAATGTAGTTGATGTGACGAGTGTATGAATGTAAATAGTTGATGTTGCTAACTGTTGTGGAGGTGTATATGGAGGCTAAGAGGACTGACAGGCAAGTGGGAAAGCAACCACAGGCTGTTGCAGGTGTGTTGGAGGAACAACCTGCACATTTGGAACAACTAGAAGGGGGGAGGCCACAAGAAGTGGTGTGACGCAAGATACAACAGCTCCTATGGGTCGTGGAATGCGACCAAAATTTTCGTCATCCAAACTTCGTGATTTTGTGACCCATACCGTACGGAAAAAGAGTCCCTCCAAGAGTTCATTGATTCCAATCACCTTCCTCGTCCTGTGGTCCTGTATAACACATAAATCAATTGTTAATTGTATGACACTTTGTAATTCTTTTATCATTGATTTACAGAAATTAAATTATAATTCAATTTAGGAACAAAAAGAACATTATTTAATCTCAATCCTCCAGCCAATGTCACTGTCCCTTCTTGATTAGCCTCAGCAGATTCACCAGACACTTCACAATTTTTTTCACATTAGTCAAGCTGTCACATGGTGTGTCGCACCTGTATCTATAATCCAATCAAAATTATCATTCTTACCATGCAAACGATTCGAGAACTTAAAGTTATTAAGCAAATCTAGGAGTTGTTGCCACTGTGTCGACGTAATACCAGCTAGCCCTGCTGCCTCCAACTGCCCCCCCTGCAGTGCACCATGTTGATGTTGTTGGCTAGCACTCGCTACACTAGCAGTGGTCTTGTTGGCTCGAACACACCCACTTCCAGCACCCCTGTTCTGGCCTCCCCCACGACTGCCTCCACGCCCAGCAGCTCCTCCACCACAACCAGGACCTCTCCCACCCCGTGGACGATCACCCCACCACTCCGGAAATCCATGGAGTTGAAAACATCCACTCTCATCATGCCATTCACGGTTACAATGATTACAGAACCTGTTAGAATTATCATATAGTTTTGGTTGAGTATCAGACTAAACCTTGAAGGCTACAATATTATCACGCTCGTTTTAGCAGTAGATGATTCGCCTTTAATCAATCTTTCTTCTTGAATCACCCAAGCATAAGCCTTATCAATTCCCATAAGTGGTTCTTGTGAGAGCAAATTTGATTGAACCGTACCATATAAGGTAGAATTTAATCCAATCAAAAAATGGTGTTGCATATCTTCCTCTCGCAAGTCTACGATTTGAGATCCCATCTCACACGTGTATTTACCGCACCTACACACCGGAACCTTAACATAGGTTACCAAATCATCCCATATTTTTGAGAACCTGCCAAAGTACGTAGCAACATCCTCATTCTTCCCTTGCTTGCAATCACTTAAGGATGATTTTAATAGATAAATTTTCGTTCTGTTCACTATACAAAATCGATTTTTAAAATGTTTCCACAATATTTGCACCTCACTGTAGTAGGAAAGAGTAAAGCGGATCTTTGGCTCGATTGTATTAAGAAGCCATGATACCAGCATAGATCGAACCTCACACCAATCCTCCAATTTCTCAAGTTTAATTGGCTTAGAGACAGTCCCTTCCATAAAGCCGTATTTTTTCTTAGCCATCAACGAGGTTTGGATCGCTCTAGCCCACTCGTCGTAATTGTCTCCTCTAAGTTATATTGGTGTTATCACATTACCTGGGTTATCATTCGAACCAAGGGAAAAAAACATCCATCTTTTTGCCACTGCTTCCAGGCTTCTCCTTGTTTCCACCTGCCATGCCTCCAAAGAGCAAGCGAAAAATCTTGTATGTTTGTGTTTAGATCTCTTATACTCACCGAACTCTCGTTGAGCAATTTTAGTTTCCTAGGGTTGTAACCTTTGGCTCTGATACCAAGATAAATTCCTTGTCCCCCCTTTTTATTCTCAAAACAACCAATACATATACACAACCTAAACTACAAGCTATCACACTCTTAAACATATTAGGTAACTCCCTAATATTAAGTTCCTACTTTAACTAGACTCCTGGAATTAGACAAATTACATAATATACTATATTTTTTAAATATACACAATGGAGACAATTCAATGGATTGTGGCACAACCGACTAGGACATCTGTCGGAAGAAGTAGTGAAGTTGGTGCTTATTGTGAGTGTTTCGAATATGAGTCATAATAAAGCTTGTGATGTATATTTTCATACAAAACAACCTAGAAGTAGTTTTCCAGTTAGTGAGAATAAAGCAAGTGACATTTTTGAGTTAATTCATTATGATTTGTGGGGTTTTTATAGGACTCATTCCTATTGTGGAACATTTTATTTTTTGACAATAGTAGATGATTGTTCTAGAGCCATATGGGTTTACTTATTATCAAATAAAAATACAGAAGTCCAAAAGAGTTTTCTGGACTTTGTTGCAATGATAGATCGTCAATTTGGGAGGAAAATAAAAATTGTTCGTAGTGACAATGGGACTGAATTTAATTGTCTTCTTGATTACTTCCATGAAAATGGCATTATTTTTGAGGCATCATGTGTTGGTACTCCTCAACAAAATGGGAGAGTTGAATGAAAACATCGTCATATTTTAAATGGTGCTAGGTCATTACTTTTTTAGGGAAATTTGCCAAAGTATTTTTGGGGAGATTGTGTGTTAGCTGCATGTCATTTAATTAATCGAACTCCATCATGTTTGCTTGATAAAAAGACTCCTTATGAGGTGTTGTTTGGAAAGAAACTGTCATATGATTTAATTCGAGTGTTTGGATGTCTTTGTTATGCTCACAATCAACAGACTAAAGGAGATAAATTCGAAAGTAGAAGTAGGTAGCGTATATTTGTTGGCCACCCATTTGGGAAGAAGGGGTGGAAATTATATGATTTAGAGACAAAAGAGTTTTTCGTCTCTTGTTATGTGAAAAATTTTTAGACCGAATTTCCATTTGCTAGACAACAACAATCTGTCAAAATCACTGGAATTAATAACAATGTGGCTATGTATGATGATGATTTTAGGAGTTGGCATAACAATGGATAGGAGATGTCGGAGTTAGGCGAGGGAAGTGTTAGGAAAGTGACTGAAGGTGGCGGTAATGCAAGCGGGTTAAGTGTGAGTGTGGCTGATGTTGTGGAGGTGCATATGGAGGCTAAGGGGATTGACAGCCAGGTGGGAGAACAACCACAGGCTTCTACAGGCGTGTTAGAGGAATAGCCTGCACATTCGAAACTACTAGAAGGGGATGAGGCCATGAAAAGTGGTGTGACGCAAGATATAACGGCTCTTATGGGTCGTGGGATGCGACCAAAATTCCCATCATCCAAGCTTCGTGATTTTGTGACCCATACCATATGGAAAAAGAGTCACTCCAAAAGTTCATTGACTTCACCACCTTTTTCTGGTACTCCCTATCTTATAACATATTTTGTTAATTGTGATGACTTCTCTACGAAACATCGGAAATTCCTTGCAACAATAAATGCAGGGACAGAGCCTAAGATTTTCAAAAAGGCTATGAAGAGTGAAGGATGGAGGAAAGTAATGGCGGAAGAGATTCGAGCCATTAAAGATCAGGGAACATGTGTACTTGAAAAATTACCCCCAGGAAAGTAGGCACTTGGAAGCAAATGGGTGTATACAAAGAAGTATGATGATCACATAAATTTGTAGAGACTGAAAGCGAGATTGGTGTGTTTTGGAAATCATTAGATTGAAGGAATCGATTATAACGAGACATTTGCCCTAGTAGCTAAAATGGTGACAATACAAACATTTATGGCGATTGCAATAGTTGAAAAATAATGCTTTCCTACACGGTGATCTTGAGGAAGAAGTGTACATGCATATATGTTATAGAACAATATAAACTTAAGTGTTTGTAGAGGGGGGGGGGGGGGGGGGGGCTTGAATACAAACACTACAAACTTTTTGCTATTTTTAAACTTTAGTCGGCACTGACTGGAAACAACTACAATGAACAGAAAAACTATAAAATATGAACACACAGATTCAAGTTAAAATAGTTGTATTAAAACTTGATGTTTTTCTAAAAATCTGAATAATCACAAATGTGATCAAACAGCTACAAAATCTGTAATAAAATTACAGCTTCTAATTCACACTCACTAGCTTTTAACTTTCTTTGAAATATTTCTCTCGGGATATATTACAAAGCTGCTCTAGTGATTTGTGTGCTTGTTTGTTTGTTGATCTATTGGATTGATCTTTTTCTTGTGTTCTGTGTGTTCTCTTTTTCTGTAATGAAAACTCCTTTGCATATATAGAGATCAGAGGTTGAACCCACGTGCTATAGACGTGCTACTTTTTTCAACTCAGCCGCATATATATCATATCGTTGTCCTTTGTGGCAGACTACTGCTGCTTTTTGTTGCTTCTTTTTCTTCTCCTGATCTGCATGCATTTAATGTTCGAGAGTTCTCATTGGACCAATACAAACTTCAAGAAATATCTTTCCAACTAATATTTCTTGCTTCTTTAACAAGTTTCATTGATTTGAGTGTAAGTCTTGATGACGAGTGCATGTTGTCATAACTATTCACTGACGACAAACCCTGATGAACTTGATCAGTGCTTCTGGATCCCCTGATAACAAGTTTTGTTAAAGACTAGATCAGGGCTTCAACCTTCACTTGAGTTTTACTCAGTGCTTCTTTAATCCACTGATGTTATAACTTACGACTTACACTGATGGCTTCCACTGATGCAGTGTTCAGCTTTCCCCCTGATGGGTTACCCTAATGGGTTAGCCTGACGCTGTCATACCCTGAAGTTTTACCCTGACAGGTGACATGCCTTGTCCATGCCCTGACATATTCCCCCTAATGAGTTTGGCGTGCCACAGCTATACCCTGACGCGTTCCCCTGACGGGTTGGTTTTCCTTAATCATCCCCTGACAGGTTCCCCTGACGATTTCTTAATCAACGAAAGTTTATTTGGAATATCTGATGTGCGGAATACTTTGACTATTTTTGAGTAACATCAGACATTCCTCTTCACTTTGTCAAGTCCTTTAGATGTTCCATTTTACGACTTGTCTTGTGAAGTGTTTGATCATCCCCTGATGAATAAGTTTATCATCAGTGGATGCTTAACTTGTACAGATATTAAGGTTTATAAAATACCTTAAGTATTTACAGATGCACAATTTATTCTCTAAACATCATTATCATCATTTAACTTTAACAATATACCTTCGGGATTTGGTACTAAAAAGTCTAACATCGTCTGCAGAATGAAAAATTCTTTATACGGGTTGAAACAAGCACCAAGGTGTAGGTTTGCGAAATTAACGGCGGCATTGAAGAGATATGGTTTTTCACAGTCATACTCAAATTACTCCTTATTTACGTTAACGAAAGAGAAGATTCAGATTAATGTGTTAATATATGTAGATGATATAATAATTGCAGGGAATGATAAAATTGCATTAACTGCTTTCAAGGCATATTTAGGGAGATGTTTTCGTATGAAGTACTTGAGTGCTTTGAAGTATTTCTTAGGGCTAGAGATAGCCCGTAGTGCTGAAGGATTTTTTATGTGTCAAAGACAATATGCCCTCGATATTATTTCTGAAGCAGGGTTGTTGGGAGCTAAACCTATAGAGTTTCCTATGAAGCAGAATCATAAGTTGGCATTAGTCGAAGGAAAATTGATGGAAAGTGCATAACGATATAAAAGACTTATTGGGCGACTAATTTATCTGTCTATTACAAGGCTGAATTTGGCTTATTCGGTTCATATCCTGTCTCAGTTTATGCAGCAGCCTAGAGAAGAACATTGGGAAGCGGCCTTACGTGTTGTACGCTATTTGAAAAAGAATCCAAGTCAATGGATTCTACTTAGGTCTGATAGTGACTTGAGTTTAGAGGGATGGTGTGATTCAGATTGGGCAAGTTGGTTTAGAGGGATGGTGTGATTCAGATTAGGCAAGTTGTCTTCTCACTCGACGATCTTTGTCTGATTGGTTGGTATTACTTGGTTATTCCCCGATTTCATGAAAAACCAAGAAACATCATACGGTATCGCGGTCTTTTGCAGAGGCTGAATATTGTTCGATGGTTGCGATTACTTGTGAGTTGAAATTGTTGTAACAACTTTTAGGTGAGTTAGGGGTAAGTCACACGAAGGGAATGAGATTATTTTGTGATAGTCAATCGACATTATACATTGCGCAGAATCCTGTTTTTTACAAGTAGAGAAAGCACATCGAAGCAAATTTTCATTTCATCAGGGGATGCAATTGAAGAGGGTATTATTTCTCCTTCGTATGTTTTAACGAAGATTCAATTGGCAGATATTTTTATAAAGGCATTGGAAAAGGCATAGTTCGAATTTTTATCACGCAAGTTGGGCGTTCGAGATTTGCACGCTCCCACTTGAGCGGAGTGTTGGATATTGAATTGTGTATATTTAAGAAATACCATACATTATGTAGGTTGTCTCTTTTCAGGAGTCTAGTTAAGGTAGGAGCATAATATTAGGGAGTTACCTAATATGTTTAGGATTGTGATAGCTTGCCGTTTAGGTTGTGTATATATATTGATTGTTTTGGGAATAAGAAGGGGGACAGAGAATTTATTACTAATTAATAAAAAATTATGTAAAATGATTGATGAGTATGTAAATATATCCTCTTATATAACAAAATAAATATTTTATTAAAATCTTAAAGTACTAATTATTTTATAACAGATATCAATCATATCAAATTTTAACCATAAAATATTAACAAAATAGTTTTTGAAACGTACGTACTAATTGATATTTTGGGAGGGAGAGAGTAATAAAAACTTGGAAGGTTTCTGCGAGACATTATTCCTGAGATGAGCTCATAGCTCCTAGCTCCTAGATCCCGCTCAAGCCCGCCATATATCGTTTGAAGCGGGAAAAACCAAAGATTTCCATTGAATTTCTACATCAATGGCCGACGTAATCTCTCTCATGGACATCGACAATGTTGACGACAAGGCCAAAGAACCGGTGGTTGTCCCCGCCGCCACTCTGCCCGACACTAAAGCTACTCCCTGGGTCGAAAAGTACCGTCCTCAGTCACTCGCCGACGTCGCCGCTCATCGCGACATTATCGATACAAGTAACTTTTTACCCCTAAATATTTTTTTAGGTTTTTTGTAATTTCTAGGATTTTGTATTTCTCTTGTTGACGTTTCGTCGAACACAGTTGATAGGCTTACGAGCGAGAAGAAATTGCCGCATTTGCTTCTGTACGGACCTCCTGGTACGGGCAAGACATCAACGATTCTTGCTGTGGCTCGAAAATTATTTGGTTCGCAGATGCATAATATGGTGTTGGAGCTTAATGCATCTGATGATAGAGGAATCGATGTTGTGAGGCAACAAATTCAGGATTTTGCTAGCACTCAGAGCTTCTCGTTTGGGTAAAACCCCTTCTTTAGTTAGTTACGAGTACACATTTCCTTGATAGTAAAAACTATCAGTATGTAATAATACTCCCAGTACATACAGTAAGCATGTGTACCATGAGGTCTTACTCAAAGTTTAGGTTTTATTCAAAGTGAAGAAAGAATAGCAGGAAAAATAGGAGAGAATAAGGAAGAGAGTAGAGAGAAATACTCCTCAACTTATCTATTATTGAGGACGAAGTATATAATACGCATTGGATGGATTCAATTCTGTATGAGATAGATCATTGAAGTATGCTATGTTTTATTGCTATAAGTTGTTGAGTATGCTTTCTTTCCTAATTTGTACAACTACGCAAATTGTTATGCTTGAGGGATGCCAAATGCTGATTGACATGAATTCATAGCTTTGTCTGTTGTTTTGCAGTGCAAAATCATCTGTGAAGTTGGTGCTGTTAGATGAGGCTGATGCCATGACAAAGGATGCACAGTTTGCTCTCCGTCGAGGTGAGAATCTCCTTTCTTAGCTGTACCATAACTCAATATCTTCTCTTTACATCAAATGACTCATAGTCTGATATTCCACAATGCAGTGATCGAGAAATATACAAAAAACACTAGATTTGCTCTTATTTGTAATCATGTGAACAAGGTCATTCCAGCGCTACAGTCAAGGTGCACAAGATTTAGGTTTGCACCTCTTGATGCAATTCATGTTTCTGAACGGCTTAAGCATGTCATTGACGCAGAAGGGTAAATCTTGTACTTTATTCTTCAACTTGATTTGCCTTTCTTAATTTACTATAATTAAATTTGATTCTAAAATATTAGTATACACCATTCACTCTGTTATAGTGGTATCTAGAAGTTATCATGAAAGATGAAGGTACTGATTGATAATTATTATATAGTGACTTCTTGAAACACAGAATAGTGTAACACCTAATATCCAGTTATTTCTGATAATCCATAAAAGATGAAACAGAGAGCAAACAACCACATGTAAGCTATTAAACTAAGTAAGAAATTGGGAAATTAGCACAGGGCAAGGGAAATAGAAGAAGGAAGGTTGGAAAAGAATGGGGGATCTCTTTGACAATTGTTGTTGGGAGATTATTATTATTATTATTTGCGAAGTGTTCTTTCTCAGTCTTCTTGTTTCGCTTTGGGTTTAATCTCTATATTCACCTCAAAACATGAAGCTTGAACATTTTGTTTTCCCTCATTTAAATTTGTGATGAGAAAGTTCTCTTACATGATCCGTGTTCATCTATTAAGCTCTGCTACCAAAATATGTAGGACAAGGAGTGAAGAGGGAAAAACACATGAAACTTCCCAACTAAAACTCTATTCAGAATACTTAATTCATATTATATTCAGTCTGCTGAAAATAATAGATTTATGTTGATTTGAGTAGCACCCGTATGACTTAATGACCTAGTAAAATATTATAGTCCTTGCCTGTATCCATCTTGCTTCTTTTGTTACCTCCAAGGCACATAGATAAACAAGATAAGTCTCGTTGCTAAAATCATGGACTAGTGTTTGTTCAGGTGGTGATTTGGGGGCTTTTAAAGTTGAGGTGGTGCAACATAAAATGGGGTATAGCTTAGGTGGCACCATACCTTTTACCAAGGGCGGATGACATATCGAAGGAGTGAGAGAAAGAAAACACAATTGGAGGGGGTGAAATGCAAAAGATAATATAGGATACATATGAAAATTTTATATAATTCTAGAGGTGATAATAGAAATTTTGAAAAATCGGGAGGGGTGGCCGCCACCCCCCCTTGTCCCTTAGTAGTTCCGCCGCAACCTTTTACCCAATTTTTAGAGCACTACCTTATGAAACAGTAAAGTCACAGAGTCGCAGGGTTTTTATCTACGTCAGTAGATTACTTGCAAACTTGGAGCTAATTGTAATGCTTATCCATTTTACTAATATTTGCAATAGCTTCTAAATACATGGCAGGCGATAATGTGATGCTCTCTGTTTTAAAACGGCTCATCGAAATTTGTGATTTGTAATTGGGAACTTTTATTGTTAACTTTCTGTTGTATAGTTGCTTGCCCATGTAGAACCAAAGAGAAATGATGTCACAATTAATATATGACTGTCCATAACCTGTACTCCAACATCAGCCTATACTTCTGTAACAATAATTCCTCTGAACTAGGCTTGATGTAACTGATGGCGGTTTAGCAGCACTTGTACGGCTTTGCAATGGTGACATGAGAAAGGCTTTGAATATTTTGCAGGTATTTTGCTTTATTTCATTACTGCCTAAAGCTGCATATTACAGAATTATATTGTTGATCTTTAAACTTTGAATATTTTGCAGGTATTTTGCTTTATTTCATTACTGCCTAAAGTTGCATATTACAGAATTATATTGTTGATCTTTAAAAAAATTAGTAAATATATTGTGATATATGATTGTAACATATATATATATATATATATACATCTAATATATATATATATATATATATATATATATATATATATATATTAAATATTCTATCTATTTTATATATTTTTTCAAAGGTAAAGTTGGTGTATTTTATATAGTTAATTTTTGAATTTCATACATGAAGAAAATATTAAGATTGCAATTTAATATGAATATTATTTAGTATATATAACATTTACGTAAGCTTGTGACCTCTCAATTCAATATACTAATTGATATTAATTATGTCCTTTAAATTTCCCAACAACTACAACTCTTTTCATATTTTCAATCTTCACAATGTCTGTACATATTCTTACTAAATATTTAGTTTATGAAACTCAAGCGCAAAAATAATTTATATGTTTGACCAAATTATAATTGTTAGTCAAATTATATTAAGTAATTAATTGAGTGAGTTAATTCACAGACAAATTAAACTCACGAGTGACCCATTGAGTTACTAAATACAATTGCTAGTCCTGTATTAATATACTTATTATAGATTTGAGTGATTGACTAATAAAAATTTCTATCAAGAAAAAATTTCTGACTTCTCTTCTAATTAAATAGAGCTGTATAATTGTAAAATATTGCCTCTTGTCCTTTTATATTTAATTTGATTTACCTTTAATCAAAAATGAAAATTTAAGTGAAAAAAAGATTTTAAAACTTCAATGTTGAACATTGCTGTGTAATTGAGAAACAAAGAAACTTAAGAAATTAGTTCGACTTTCAATGTCAGTATTAATTCTTGCAAGAGGTTGCAATTCATACATTGTAACTGAGAAAGGAAAGAAAATAAGGGAGCTGATTTGAGTTATAAGTTAGCATTTACCTTTCCATGAGGTTGTAAAGGTCAAAAATGTATAGTGATAAGAATTAGCAAGTACTTGGCATTGTGCATGTGCACCTAGAGCCTCTTGAATTATATAGCATGGATTGATCCTGCAACAAATTCTCATATTGGTACACAATGGGGATTAAGTTTGTATTTATCTTGGGTTCATAAGAGAGAATTTGACTTCCTGCCCGTGTTATGGTAAATATGTTTATTTTCAGTTTTCGCCTTTTTGTATTCCTTTTCCTTCCCATCATGCTCTATATAAATATTTTTGGGGTGTGCACAAAGCTCCTTGCATACCTGCACTAGGTGTCTAAATTGGATAATTATCCCTCATGATGAGCCTTATATTGGACTAGTTATATGTAATTTCAACTTTCAAGACTATTACTTAATTTACTTATAAATTAATCTTGATTGATGCAGTCGACGCACATGGCTTCTCAGCAGATAACAGAAGAAACTGTATACCTTTGCACTGGAAACCCATTACCCAAAGACATTGAGCAAATATCTTATTGGCTTCTGAATGAGTCGTTTGCAGCTAGTTTTAGACGTATCCAAAAATGTCATGTTTATTATAATTGTTGTATGAGAGCAGGTAACTGCAATATTTCTGCTCTAGTTCTTTCTTGAATATTAGTTTTCCCTTTGTTCTGCTTAGAACTTAACTGTATGTAGAAATATCTGAAATCAAGACAAGGAAAGGGTTGGCCTTAGTAGATATTGTTGGAGAAGTAACAGGGTAAGTGCATTTACCAAACCATTAAATACTGAAATGGGTATATGCTTGCTGGAGCTCAATTTCTGGCATTTAATTTCCAGGTTTGTCTTTAAGATCAAGATGCCCCTGGGTGTTCGAGTTGGGTTAATTAACGACTTGGCTGATATTGAGTATGTAACCATCTCTCTCACTTTTACATACCCGATCTTGTGATAATCGTATACATCATACTGAAGTTGAATATGGATTGATGGCAATTAAGAGTAGGTTGCCAGATGTAAAAAAGAGCTTTTTTATATTTTTTTAATGAGATATACATATATGATATTTAATTGAAGCGTCCCTTTATAGCGACATATTACATTGGTGACCACATATAGACAAAAATGAGTAAGAATTCTGCACCAAGGTAGGTGAATGCAAGGGATACAAAAACTAGCCTTGGGCCGTCATTTGACATTCCTACATTCTTATTTATTTTAATTTAAAAAGACCATTTATGTGTATGCGATAATGTTCCAAACCTGCAAATCCCTAAAATGAACTGTATGTATGAGGAAAAGGAGGATTGCCATTTGCGAAGGACTGATTTAGAAGTTAGAACTCGATTCTGTTCAAGGTTATGGAGAAGAGCTAGATTCCAAATACTGTTCCATAAGCAAATTAGTTGGCATGCTTGTTTTTTGGACTCATGGCTTTTTTGGTCCATTCCAAATATATAGACGCACTACTAAATTTTAATCTATAAAATAGTATGATATATTTCTAATGTGGCAGTTCTTCGTTTCTGTACAACAGTGAGGTTAATACTTTACAAAAATAAAATGTCTTCAAAAGTGATTACTTTAAAACGGTAATTTTAATTTTTTAGCAGGAAAAGTATCTTATATTTGGAGGAGCATCAGATCAAATACACCGTGCTAATATCTAAAAGATAAAACATAATGTTATTTGTATTTGTCTCATCAATCATCTGCATTAATACTTATATCATTATAATTTATTAGCCTTAATAATGAAGGAAAATTATTTATTGATCAAATTTCTAACCTGAGTTGCTCTAGGAGCTGCTTTCTGACAAAGTTGCCCTCAACTATCCTCTTTCTCAGTTGTTAGCCACCGCAGCTTATGATGGACACCTCTCTTACTTCTACCTTTACCCAAGATTTAGGCTATTATTTGTTTTATAAATGAGTGGTGCTAGGGACATCAACTTGTACACAAATAAATCTGCACAAACTGATGTGGCTAAACCCTATAGGGAATTGGTGAACTTTAATGGGTCCACAATTAAAATTTTGATGGTTGATATTTTGTCAAATATGTTTGTGTACATTTGTTTGTACAATTTGTTGGTGTTCATAGCATTTTCCTTTATAAATATCTTGCACCATTTGCTCGAAGTATCTGCCTTCACATATATCCAGGTATGAATCTAGATTGTAATGTGGAATGAAAGTGAGGCAATGTATCAAAGGTGCTACCTTTCCTAATTACATTGTTTGGTCAGATTTCCAATGATCGCATAATAAACACACTAAATCTCCTTGATATCTGCCGGAAATTTTTTGGCTTTATTTAAACTACGTGTGGAAAGACTATGCACATTTGAATTGAGCACTTCTGAATACAATATTTGTATTGCATAGCAACTACTGGCGGAAAAACTGCAGTTCTATTGCGTTCTAGATAATGATAGGATTTTAATTGCATTTTATTTTCTTGCCTTGCAGGTATAGGTTGAGTTTTGGATGCAATGATAAATTGCAACTCGGTGCTCTAATCGCTACTTTCACGCGTGCTAGATCTGCATTAGTTGCTGCTGCAAAGTAGTTGAGTTGGCCCATTTCCCAATTGCTGTAGCTTGTTGACGAGTCAGGCTCCTTAAACAGCAAAGAGGGTTAACCACCTTTTGTCCTGGGCTCCAAACCGTATAAGGATGACTTTAAGATTGTAATGGTATGTAGTGTTTAAAATGTAAAGTTTAAGCTCCCTACTTCAACGAGTACAACCTTGTGCGTGTGCTAGTTTATATTTGAAATAGAGTTGGATTCTATATGCTCTGCACTGCTGTAAATGAACCTAGTTTCTTCTCAGTTAGTCCTACTTTTTGTGGCTTATTTTGTAATTTTGGCAATCCCTGTGAAATGAAAGTCTTAGGTTTGGTTGTCCTAGTAGATTTGGATGATCCTATTCCATTGAAAATATGTAACTACTTTCGAGTGGGTTGGGATTTTCATTTTCATTTGAGAAATTAACAGTGTCATTGAGATTTTACTTGAGAATATAGAGAGCACATGGCAACTCGCAATTTAAACCAAAATCATAATCATTTATCCATGTCATAAGTCTTTCATATCTATTAAAGTTATTTCTTTTTCTCTTCTATGGGTTCCCAAGATCTTTAGAATTGTGCTTGTTTTTACGTTCATATTATGTTATGGGTTTCTTGCATCGTCTTTTATGGTATTCTTGTATCACATACCTGTTACCGATTATCTTATAAACTATTTTTATATAGCATACAAGGTTGGTCATGATTATCTTAAAATAATTAACTATGCTATATGTATTTTATTTTTAAGTTCTAACTAAATTGAACCAGAATAGCCTATAAAAAAAATATTCTCCACTTTAGGAACTCAGATTTGTATCTTCCATTGAGTTCTGAACACGTGACATTTAAAATAGAGGCAACATGATCATCTTTCAAAAGCATCCAACGTGCTGAAGACAGTAAAATACAGTGTGTTCTAAAAAAAAATTCTCAAATCAACAATTTTAAAAGAAAGTGGTTAAAAATTATGACATTCATTGCAATCACTATTAAATTAACCTAAAGATTCAAAATAGATGGATACTTCGAGTTAATCAAATGGTCATATTATCTGTTGCGATAAATTTGCTCAGATCTTTAGTAAATTGAAAGTATATCATTCATATAATATAATTGCAGCATCTGTACCAGAATAAGAAAAAACCAACACAAAACAAGAACAGTAGAATAAGTTCTAAATAACACCTAAAAAAACTAATCCACATACTTAAGCAAACCCCGTATGAAGGTGGAAGAGAGACAATATTGAAACATCACCACAAAAAGGGAAAAAACCCCGTAAAATTGTAACATTGGCTCCAATACAGTGGTTTCAGCTATTGAGTCTTGAGGTATCAAACCCCCACTGGCTGTGACTCCAAAGTATAACCAGTTTTTATTAACTTTGGAACATATCTACAACAAAAAATTGATAAAAGGATTTGTTGCTGGAACTTTTATGGTCAAACTAGAGAGGTAAACGAATTCAGTTCATTAACGAGCCAATCTCGAGATCATGATTTTTTGTCTATAAAAAATGAAATCCAAAAAAATGGCATAATGCAAACAGAACTACACAGATAAACCAAACGAGACCTCATATAATAGTAGTCAAAATACAAATACAACAGCTATCCAAATATCCAAAAAAGAAACAGCCGAGGCCACAAAACTGTAATAAACGTAGAAAATCGGATATCCTTTCAATTGAACCTGAATTACCATAACAAAAAACACTATCAAGCTGTTCATTTGGTAATTGATCATCTACTCTTTAGTAACGCCCAGCAGACCAAACCCTAACAACACCATCTGTGTATCCACTGAACAATGTGCTTCCATCAGCGCTCCAGCTTAAGCTTGTGCAGTAGATAACCTGATTTGTACATTGAACACATAAGAAAAACAAAGAAATGAAAGTAGAAACAAACACATAATATAACTTGTATTACTACTGTGTAATGTTGTGGATGAATGTACAATAACACAAGTTTAAAGTTACAACTGGAAATGTGCATCCTATATAACAGTCAGCATATATAAAAAGTAAAAGAGGTACTCTGTATTTAACAAATATACCACACTTGCATAAATCACTCATCGTTAAAAAATTACACAGCTACTTCACTCTAATTAAACAGCATTAGTTCAACCAATCCTAATTCACAAAATTCAAAATTTGTAACATTAAAACAAGAGCCACACCATTTATTGGCAACGATAATTTCATTTACCAAAAACTAATCAGACAACTAAACATGCTGCGTAGCTAGAACAAAATGGATTTCAGTCACAAATATCAACTATATCAAAACTTAGTCAGGCTAAATTATATCAACTATAACCAAATAATTATGATACATGCCAATTAGACATTATAAACACTGGGCATCAAAACAGATTTTCTTTTTAATCAGAAAGACAAAACTAAATTCCAGCTAAATTCTACGACTACAAGCAAAAACATACCAAGTAAAACGCCACACAATTACGAATGCATACATATAACGAACATAGGAAACATTAAAAGTAGAATTAGGACCTTATTTTTGCCAGCATTGGTATGGGTAGCAGACCCTTCAGCAGCCATTTCTGATTCGGTCTTGAGATC
>CM025781.1:29200768-29433499 GCA_014636745.2 Centella asiatica
GATCTCAAGACCGAATCAGAAATGGCTGCTGAAGGGTCTGCTACCCACACCAATGCTGGCAAAAATAAGGTCCTAATTCTACTTTTAATGTTTCCTATGTTCGTTATATGTATGCATTCGTAATTGTGTGGCGTTTTACTTGGTATGCTTTTGCTTGTAGTCGTAGAATTTAGCTGGAATTTAGTTTTGTCTTTGAGAACAAATATCGCGTGGTCTATGCTGTTTTCTGATTTAAAAGAAAAAAAAGACTGTTTTGATGCCCCGTGTTTATAGGGCCTATTCGGCAACAACTTATGACTTTTGGATTATAATCTAATTTTAACTTAAAAATGGACTTCTTGAAAAGTAAGTAGTACTTGCTTTTGTTTTTTTGGATTATAAGTCAGTATAAAATTTGTCTAAAAAGTAACTTTTGGATTAAAAGTCACCTTAAAAGCGAACAGGGCGTTAATGTCTAATGGCATGGATCATAATTATTTGGTTATAACACGACTAAGTTTTGATATAGTTGATGTTTGTGACTGAAATCCCTGTTCTAGCTGCATACCATGTTTTATAGGAAGAGAAACATAATTCACCTGTTTCAGTGCCACAATGAATGGAGAATAATATAGAGAAGGAAATAGAGTTTCAATCCATTTCATTCGTATCTCGTTAGTTACAACATATTTTCGGAATATATAGATTCCACAAATCTCTCTCCTGCAGTCCATGCTATGGCATGTGCTTGACCTCTAAAAGTAGAATGATGCTGTAAAACACAATAAAAACACTGTGAAGCTAAAACTGAAACGGCAACGTTTTCCTTGTAACTTTCTCCAAGTGTTTGATCACACGACTTATTCTCTTGATTTTATGCAACACTTTTTTTGCAATTTTGTGAACCAAGTGGTTAAAGTATTGCTGTTTTGATTAGACTGAAATAGCTGTTTAACTATTTAATGTAATCTTACTTTGACGATGATGCTGTTTGATTGAAAATAGCAAAACGTTGTTTTATGGTTATGATTTGTCTTTTAGATGATTGTATCTTGTAAGAAATAATATAGTTCTAGTCTCATGTAAATATGTAATGGTTCCTGGGCATGAGTACATGCATCATGTATATGCAACTAGGCTGATGAGATGATGTAAGTGTGATTACGAAAAGGCGATTCTTCGCATATAAGATGTATCTTGTTAGTTTTAGCAGGATGTCTGGACTACTGTAGAACTTTTTAGGGTGCTTCATCTGCTGAATTGTTCGAGTGTATTGAATCAATTTGTTAATGAAAACTGTGCGGTACCAGTTACTTCCTCGGTTCTAAAAAAGAGTCAATTTAGAAAAAAAAATTGTTCCAAAAAAGAGTAACATTTGAAAATTTTCTTTATTATTTTGCTATAAATTAAAAACTTTTAATTACAAACTTATAGATCTCGTCATAATTTAAAAGATTCATAACAAATTTAATGAGAAAAACTTATGATTTGTACATTTAATTATTGACCAAAGATGCAAAATTAATAGTCGTCAAAAGTTTAAATGTTTTTTTTTTGTGGAACGGAGGGAGTACTTTTCTGGAAATTCACTTGTTTTGATATGGAAGTCCGTCATGGTGGATTCGTAGATCAGTTTGAGTATGTATTTCTACTATTCTATTCCAAGTGCTGTTTTGTCATTGTTTTGTGGCTTAGTATCTATATGCTTATCTTATATTACTTATATTTCCGACAAAAATAAGAAATGAAATTTGAAATAATAAAGTTCTATACATCAGTTTCCATTTTACGATGACGCATTTATGCAAGTGTGGTGTACTATTGCAATCAGAGTACTTCTGTGACTTGTAATATACTTCTCTCCAGAGGATGTGCATATTCAGTTTAAAGTATAGACGTATATTATTATTTATTTATCAATAGCATTCTACTGTATCATTGCAAGAAGTTATTTTGTGTTTGTTTCAACTGTCATTTATTTGTTTTCTTATACAATCAGGTTATCTACTGTACAAGCTTAAGCTGGAGCGCCGATGGAAGCACGTTATTCAGTGGATACACGGATGGTGTTGTTAGGGTCTGGTCTGTTGGACGTTACTAAAGAGTAGATCAATTACCAAACCCGTGGCTCAATAATATTTTTGATTAATCGTAATATAGGTTCAGTTGAAAGGATGTTGAAAAATCTACGTTTATGATGGTTTTGTGGACTGGGCTGTTTCTTTTTTAGATATTTTTATAGCTGTTGTATTGGTGTTTTGACTACTATTATGCAAGAGGCGCCTTTGGTTTATCAATGTAAGTCCTATTTCCATTATGCCATAATTGTAGATTTCATTAGATGTGTTTCGGTAACATGTCTAAAGAATAATCTTGTTATTCTACGGGTTACCTTGGTAAATTGACTGATGATAGTAGTGGGTTCAGTAACCTTCTTATGGAAAATAAAAAAAAGGCATTTGTTGTCGATGAAGCTTTTGCAGTCTTACAATCATAGAAGTTTCAACGACAAGCCCCTTGTTTGATTTCGTTTGCTAGATTGCAATGTTGTAATTAAATGTATGGCAATTTGCTGCAGATTTGTTCTGAATGTTTTAGTGACACAAATATAGGAATTTTCTGTGAATACGCTTAATCAGCTGTGACATCGCAATTTCACTGCAGTTGACCTTCGAAGTAATTCGACGGCTGAATGCAGTCAAGAGACCTCCCAAGTAAATCAGCGGCTGAATGACTTTGCGGCAGCCTACAGCAGTCAATCCCTCAAGGCCAATTCTCAGTCTTCTCTTGTAACATGTCCGTGCTGTATGTGAGCTATGACTTGAGAAATATATAAAAGGAAAAGGGAGTATAAAAGATGCGAAGTATATTATTTGGTTGTCTAGTAATAAAATGAAAATTCTTTTGAGCGTGTTTGATATTTTATCTATTTTGGTCTTTAACGAAATTAGGTTCGACTCGTATCGGTCCGTTATATTAATCTAATTCTTCAGCTGATTTCTGTCTTTGACAAAAAAACGTTTTCTGTTGTACGGTTTGAAATATAAGAATGCATACAAGTGATTGAATTTTATCAAATGGCAAAGCTTTCATCTCAGCATATGATGGTCATGAATTTCAGTTTGGTATTGTGCTTCTGGTGGTTTCAATTCTGCGATCAACTGAATTGTTTGATTATAAATTGTATCAAGTAATTAAAGAGGATTTAAAATCGAAAATTGTCCTTAAAGTTGGCGAAATTTAAAAATGTAGCTTTTTTTTTTTTTTTTCCACTGTAACTGAGGAAATACTAGGTTTTAAATGAGACTCAAGCCCAGTATAGATTGGGAACACTTGTCAATATTACACAAGCACATCTAATAACGATACTATAAAAAAATATTACTCCATACACGCAAAGAAAAAGAAAAGTTATAACAAGGAAACCCCAGGTTTTTACTGATTGTATCATACGATGTATGCTCTTTATGACAAATAACACTCTGACTGATGTGTATATAACAGCGTAATATGTATACATCTATGTATGTACAAGCGTCCACATGTCCAATTGGTAGAGTATTAAACTAGAAAGAGATTCATGCTGGCTTCCAAACTGTAAGCACCTCTTGAAACATATCTACCATTAGGTCTCGTTCTGCTTGCCTGAAGAAGATATTAATTTCATCTTTAACATCATATATTTTTCCGAAGTCGAATAAGTACATCATACACCCTTTTTTCAGCTTGTTCAGTTGGTAAAGCCATGCCTCTTGTAGCCTCTCAAGCACATTCCCCGAGTTGATGTCTTCCATGAGGCTTTCCTCACAGGAATTCTTTAAGTCTGCAATATCATACTTGTTTGCTGCACCAAGCAAAGCTAGTCTGTGCTTCCAGAAATCTTCATGTTTGATAGTTCCATACAAGTAACTGAGAAGGGCCATGCAAGAGTCTGAAGACATGTCCTCTATGTCAATTGTGGATGACTCTTTCTCCTTGAGATTGTGCAGGAACATGCTGTGGAACACAGGAGAACTTGCAGAAAGAATTGCCTTATGAGCTCTTAGTGTGCCATCGGCTGTGTTGATAGTGACATCCGCATGAATAGACTCGTCAAGCATGCGAGAAAGGCATCGGAGAGTACTTTGAGTTGCTAGAGATTGCAAGACACCATCGTTGGGCCATATGGAAATGGCGTCGCCACCCTAGGTTACAGCGGGAAGAAAAAAGAGGCATGAGCATCAAAGGAAAGTGGTGACAAGCCATATAACAAATATACTCCTTTTTCTAACATGAAAAAAAAAATTAAATTTAGATTTTCTTCTAAACCACATTCTTCTAAACCATATTACAGATGCTAATTGATAACATTATATAAAATATAACAATGCCATTTGGGTCCCAACTCCGTTTTAGCAGTACAACTTTTCGCAATCTTTATGTACGATTGTAAGAGATGCCAAACAATATTCTTACAATAATAAAGAGCTAATGATGTTAAACTAAAATATCGTGTTATTCCCTAATGCAGTAATGCTTATTATGTAGTTCAATTTCAGGCTATAGGCTTTGTACACAGAGACCTAGAAATAATTATCTTTGCTTTTGAAATATCCTCAAGTGTCTAATGCAACATAAGATTTATAAGGCCTCACATTTAAGGGGCAGATCTTCAGATCCAGAAACTCGACATCAATGATGAAGCGACCATGAAAGGTGGAATCAACCGGCCAAACAAAGTCATCACTAGACCGAAGTAGTCTCTCATGAACTGCAGAATGAAGCCATAAAACATTAGATGTTAGAATAAACTCCCTCCTTCCCATCAAATAAAATTAGCCCAGCTATAGAATGCTTCTGCCGTAACTCTTGTATAAATGGAGATGGAATCAGTGTCACCCACCAATCAGTGTCTCTGTAACCCCCCGCCCCAACACCCCCACCCCCTACCCCACACCCCCTACCCCCTGAATTTACCATTATAACCATGGTAATTTTCGGTGATTTTTGGTGCGTTACGTTATCATTCTACTATCCTATGGTACATTAAGATCTAAATAAACTTAATTTTTATTTTTTAAATAGGCAAAAGTACAATCACTAATCAAAGTTTTCGGGATTTCTACTAATCCAAAAAGGGTTGAATACTACATTCTGATTGGCAACTACTTTAGACAACACCCATGGTGACACATTAATAGCAACAGTACGAAGGACCTGACCCACCGGACTAGTCCATATTGTTCTAGCCCTCATTCAACATGTCTGATCCTGTCTTAACCGAAGTGAATTTTGAAAAAGTGAACACGGAAATTGATCAACAAGTATAGCTTTTAGAAAACATTACTTTAAAAAAAACATTTTAGGTAGCAAAACAAGGTAATCATTATCACAAGTATCTTTGGAACCTAAATTTAGAGAGGCTGGAAAACCATCTACCATGATCACATACATACTACACCTTTTCATCCAAATTTGATGAGGCAATTAAGTACTCACACAATATAGTTCAGGAAAACTATGGGAAAAAGAGTTTACTAGAGGCCTTTGCTTGAAAAATTGTAAAATTGTAGTACTTGCATAGAAGTATTTTATAAGACTTGTAGTATTTTGTAAAGACAACACTAGGAAAAACTTTGCTTTGAGGAAAACTTGTAAGAAATAAAGGAAAACATTTTGGTTGAACTTGCCAAAATATTTGATAAACCGATAGAACATTTTATGAAACTTGCCTTATTTTATGCTCCTCAAAGATTGCACTAGCATTCATTCGTCACCTATACATAAGGACCGAACAACCTTTTGTGCAATGATTTGTCTGGTTCTATTATCTTCCGGTTATCCTAAGTATATCGACCATGATTTTAGGAAGCCTTATCGTGGAATATTTTGAAAACTTAAACGAGCATACAAGTATACTTATTATATTTCGTGATAGGCTGAGCCTACATGTATATTTGCATTTTACATAGTTGGGATAGGCAGCGCCTACATGTTCTCCAACTAGTAATATCGTATGATTAGGATTGGAATAGGCCGACTTTGACTTGGGAAGAAACATAGTTAGGATAAGCCTTGTCCACATGTTCCCCAACTAGTAATATTATATGATTGGGATAGGCCACGCCTATAAATTTCCCAAATACAAGATATATAAAGACATACATAATAATTTGACTTGGAGAAGAGCAACGGAACTTGCCTTGACACATGGTGAAAAGAGTTGTTACCTCCTACATACCTAAGAGTTCTCTTTTCTACTCTCCTTAATGGCTAAACTTGCTACGTCCTTTATGGTGAATATAGAGTGGTCTAAAAATGAGACTCTAAAAGGGATATTTATAGAGAAACATTCTTGTCTTTGCAACCTAGTCCCTTGAGAATTAGTTAATTGCAAAGAATGGGTCCCCCAGCTCTTTATTTGCAATTAAGTCCTTACTCTTTATTTGCACTTAAGTCCTTACTCTTTATTTGCACTTAAGTCCTTACTCTTTATTTGCACTTAAGTCCCTAATGTAATATATATTTAATTCGAGATATTTTAGGCTGATTTTATCCATTGCATAGAATAATACTAAAGTTGCCTAGTCATCATTCCTAGCATTTCATGTGACCAAGTGTCGATGTGAACCCCACCAAAGGAAGAAATGGCCAACCATTGGAGGAAACTTCCACATCGTTCCAAGTTAATTATTTTTAATCTATTATATTTTATTTTCCCACCTATACTAGGTTGCCCTCATATTTTAATAATTCCTCTATACCCAATGTTTAAGGGAAGCTTAATGGTTAACGATCATGATTCACACTAATGGTTGACGTGTGATTATTTAGTATTATTCGTAAATTTCATTCTAGATCACATACTAATTTACTGAATACTTTAAGATTGGTGTCGTAGCATATTTAACTTGTTGAGTGGTGTCTAAGTTATTACCTTGTTAGGTGAGGGGCATCATAGTCTCTTTCATTTCTCTCTTTTTCAATAATCTTTCTCACTTCAAACAATGTATTGGAGAAATGATCCATTGCTTTGAACATCACATCAAGTAGTCAAAAATTGTACACCACTAGTAAAAATGTCTTACACTTTGTCCCATACATCTTTGTCCAAATCTTACGCTTTCTTGCGTATTATTGACCCTCATGTTTCAAATACTTCATCTGACCTAAGTTAGAAGACTATGTATGCAGATGTTAAAATAAGGTTGTTGATGGGATATTCAAACGGATCTAGGTTTTTATTAAAACACTTGCAAGTTATTGAGGAGAAACCCATGGTTGAAGCTAGTGGATCAAATTTTTGACAACAAAAGAAGAAAATACCTTAACATTAAGATATTAGTTATGTGGTGCCAAACTAATAATGTGATGGCCTACGTAGAGTTGTTTTGATTATTTCAACAAATTTCTTTAAAGTGTAGGTAATATAAAGTGTATCGTTCTATGAAGTTATTGAAAACAATGAAATGCTTCATCTTTGAAGTGAAGATAATCAAGGTCGTACGAGAATTACAGTCAATAAAACTATGTACTACAAGACTAGAAGACAACCATGAGGGTCCACATACATCAACAAGAATAATATAAATGATTCGTAACCACGTACACCGGTAGTAGAATACACTGATCTTGTTTGTCTAGCAGATTCATAAAGAGATTTATTTATACGAAGGTGTTAGTTAAAGATTGACATAAAGACTAATGCCAAAAAGTGAAGCTGTCCCAATTGACCACGACAATGATGACGGGAAGTCAAACTAAAATAAAAAAATATACTGAAGAGTCTGTATAAAAGTTCCATGTAATTACATTCATATTGAACACGAGCACATCTAGATAACAAAAGTCCCCAATTGCAGTACCACTTGCATTACCACTTAGGTCTCGTAACCAAATCTTGAAAAATATAACGAGAAAGGGAAAATGTGACTAAGAAGGTAAGGATTGTGGGGGTTTTTGCTTCACATTTGTAATCAAAGGGGCACTTGCTCCACCTTCTCCTTCTCCGAAGATCAAAGGTTTTTGCTTGGACAAGGATTTAAAATTTGTGATAGTAGAAAAATAATTTCTCTATGGTCACTTTTTTTTTTTTGGAGGGGATCAAGATTTAATTTGATCCAAAAAAATTACAAAAACTCTTTCGGGTGATGTGTTTTTTTGTTTATTTTTTGAAACATGGATTAGACTTTAAACTAATGTGGCTTGTTTTGTTTTATGTTTCATCTCACTTATGTGTACTAGATTGGCATTGTCTTTTCTTCCTTAGAATTATTTGTCTCCACATAGGGCATATCCTATGATGGTTCCGGAGGTATGCCCCTTAGTTTGTATATCCTCTTTTCTATTTATGCTAACTGTTAAAAAAAAAAGTTTCATCTGGTCTTTGTACTACTAGTTTTGGTTATATTTGCTTGGATTTATGTTGATCAAGTTGGAAATGTCAATATTTTTTATCTCTGTTTTTCATGATATCTAGAGGAATGATAGTACCAAGGGCTGCGGCTACCAGTCTCGCATATTGTGGCCGCAGACCCGTACACTCCGAAGGCTAGACTCGACCGTAGCTACATAGAGCAGGCACAAACAATTGGCTTTTCTACATGGCCATCACATGCTCCTTAAGCATGTAAGACCACCATGTGGCATAACAAACTAAGCACAGAACATGAAAGTTAACGCCAATAAAACTCTATTCAAATGAGGGGACACAAGTCGCACGGTCATAAATTCAGGGGGAGTTTTCTTAGAAGCTGGTAGCACAGACTTAGGAAATGATATTCATGCAAGCTCATCAAGATTCCCCTCTAAACTCAAATGGTCTAGGAGTCGCACAGTTAATTTGGCATGGAGGTTCCTGGATCATCCTTGGAGCGGATCCAAGCGGTGTGATTTCCCATCACCTTACTGAAGGAGCGGCCTTCGGGGGTATGGTAATCAAGACACCTTTCTAAAGGGTGCATTTGAAAAATATAGGATCACAAACAAAGCCTAACTAACTCATCTATAAAAGCTAAGGAGATTGAAGCAACAAGGTACGCACATTTTCAAATCTCTGATTGCTTGTACCTTCTCTCTCTGAAAAGCCCTTTACTAATCCTCATGCCAGAGGTGCCTTGCTCCGGCCACCACCGGAGGGCATATGTGCAGGTCCTAAGCAAAGGAGCACTGCTGCTATGTGAGGTGAGGAGGTCAACTGAGCATCAAGGATATATTTAGTCATGGGAGATGTATTTCCAACTGGTTAGTCTATTGTTTTACATAGTATTATGACGTCGTGATAAGTAAACTCATTACTATCATGGAGAAAGAATGAACAAGAGCACCTTGCTTGTGAACAGTTTTCGATTTTACCATTTCTTTAATGATCTCTTACTCGATTTACCCTCGGAGTAGCATAGGTTTCTCTTCTCTTCCCATCACTCGGTATGCTCTTTGTTGGATTGAAACATCACCATCATCAAGTTATTGATAATCCCACTATGTACAGAAGGTTGGTGGGTAGACTAATTTACTTGACAATTACAATGCCTGACTTATCATATCCAGTACATATTGAGATAGATTGTCTTGTAAAGGAAAACTTCAAAAGAGAATCACATCTTCGAGTTTTAGATCGATAGTGCACATAAGTCTAGCATTATGTGTTATCGTACATATATTATTATGATGGTGTTTATATTATTGTTTTTGAAATGTCTCTGTGTTAGTCTTAACTCTATGCTTTTAACCATGGTGTAATAATAAATTAATAGTAATAATTATTTTGTACCCTATAATTTGTTTAGTTATAAATAGTTGAGTTATTTTGTAACCTATAATTTGTCTATTTATGAAGTTACTGGTATGTGATAAACTAAAGAGAAGAAGAAATATAATTATTCTCTTATTTCACAAAAATGATAATATGAGGTTACCTCATATATACATATATAGAGCATAAAAACTCAAATGATGGCCTTAGTAAACATATCAGCTGGTTGTTCTCAAATGAGCATGATTCCCTTATAAAGTTTTTCTTTACAAGATGACAATCTATTTCAATATGTACTGGATATACTAAGTCAGACCTTGTAATTTTCAAGTAAATTAGTCTACCCACCAACCTATAACTTGGTGATGATAATGTTTCAATCCAACAAAGAGCATACCATGTGATAGGAAGAGAAACCTATGCTACTCCAAGGGCAAATCGAGTAAGAGATCCTAAAAAAATGGTGAAATTAGAAATTCTTCATAAGGAGCTCTTGTTCGTTCTTACTCCATGATAGTAACAAGTTTAATTATCACGACGTCATAATACTATGTACAATAAATTAACCTCTTGCAAATACATCTTCCATCACCAAATATAACCTCAAGATATCATGAGAAACAGAGATAAAAAAAATGTTGACATTTCCAATGTGCTCAACACAAATCCAAGCAAACATAACCATAACAAACCAAAAGTAGCTAACAAAGAAAAGATGAAACCCTTTTTTTTTTGTAACAGTTGCATAAATAGAAAAGAGGATACACAAACCAAGGAGCATACCCCGAAACCATCATAGGACAAGCCCTACGTGGAGACAAACACAAACCAAGGAGCATACCCCAGAACCATCATAGGACAAGCCCTACGTGGAGACAAGTAATTCTAAGAAAGAAAAGACGATGTCAATTCATTACACAATAAGTGCGATGAAACATAAAACAAAACAAGCCACACAAGAGCTTAAAGTTTCATCCATGTTTCAGAGGAGATGAAACTTGACACAAAACAAACAAAAAAAACATTAAAAAAACACTTCAGCCGAAAGAGTTTTTGTAAATTTTATGGATCAAATTAAAGTTTCATCCCCCTAAAAAAATGTGATCATAGAAAAATTATTTTTCTATAATTACAAATTTCAAATTCTTCTCCAAGCAAAAACCCTTTAACATCGGAGACGGAGCAAGTACTTTTTTGAATAGAGACGGAAGCGAGGGAGTTGGAGCAGCATCCCCTTTTTCGAAAAACTGAGAGCTAGTGGAAGAGACAAACCCCACAATCGCTACCTTCTTAGTCACATTTTCCCATTCTCGTTATATTTTTCAAGATTTGGTTACAGGGCCTAAGGTCTGATAGTGATAGTGCAATTGGTGACTTTTGTTATCTAGATGTGTCCGTGTCTAGTATAAATCAAATTACATATGGAACTTCTACGCAGACTCTTTGGTCTATTATTTTACTCTACTTTGACTACCCTTCATCAGTGTTGTGGTCGATTAGGACACCCTCCCTGCTTGGCGTTCGTCTTAATTTTAACTCTAACTAAACACCATCGTATAAAAAAATCTTTCTGTGAACCTTGTGAACCCGCCAAACAAACAAGATCAACTCATTTTACTACCAGTGAACGTGGTTACGAATTGTTTATATTATTCATGTTGATGTATGCAGACCCTCATGGTTGTCTTCTAGTCTGGTCGAAGATAGTTTGGTAGTTTTATTAACTGTAATTCTCGTACGACATTGATTATCTTTACCCCAAAGATGAATTCATTGCTTTTAAGAACTTCATACAACAATACTTATTTATTTTGATGCTATAAATAATTTCCCATATTGATAATACTTGTGAGTATAGCGATAATAGCGCCTTTGAGTCCTACCTTTCTCAACATGGGGCATTATTCAAACTTCTTTCATTAAAACTTTTTAACAAATAGGGTGACAGGAAGGAAAAACCACCACTTGAGCCCCCTTTTCGCCACCATGAATACCCTTAATTGTTTCAGGGAGATGTGGGTCTCATTGCTGCATTTCTCATTAATTGGCTTCCTTTCAGAATATTAGGTAACAAAAATTCCGTCTCCATTCTTAAATACACATCTAAATCCCTCTCTTTGTGGCCTACTGTTAGACAATGCATGTTTTGTTCGCGGTAAAGCTCCAGCTTGAACAAAATTAGATCCCAAATCTAGTTCTCATGCTCAAAAGGGATAAAACGTTAACATCATCGTTCTAAGTAGATTTTTGTTACTTAATATGCCACTTTTGGGGAGTCAGAGTGTGAGAACCCGAAAATTCAAATAAAATGTATGAATATTGAATTCGTTAGTTATAAAATTTTCGTTCATTTCAATGACCAATAAATTTTATAATTAAGTATACGTGCAAATTACACAAATCGACGTGCGCACATCCACTAATGACAAATCGTTACAAACGTGACATTATAAAATTTACGAGACGCTAATCATCACAAGAATATCATAAACACATTCCTATCTCGCCGGTGCGAATAAACTTTTTGGTTTATGCAATAAATCAATGCATAACCATCAAAGTTGTAATTACTGAATAAACAAATCAAATTAAACACTAATTAATTCAAACTTCAGCATTTACCTAAACGGCAATACAAGAAGATGATTTCCAATCCAAGGGAAAAAATTTTCCAATCCAAGTAAAATTTTCAAAAACTAATCTAATGTCCAAGAATGATTTGCAAGTTATATAAATATATTATTATAACTAAATCCTAGCCTTCACTTCACTCAAATTTCTCAAGCAAATTCACCACAAAAAAAATCTGAAAATTCATTTAAGAGTATTTATTGAAATTTTGGCTCGTTGTTCATTAAAGACTTAAAGAGATAACACAATGCCCTTTTATTTCAACATTTATTGTCATTTTTGTTATTACCATTGTGTAGAATAAATTTTTCACTATCAAATTCATGTATAATACATGTACATAGCATCTGTAAATTGTGAGTTATTGATTTTTAAAGTTTAATCAAAATAAAATAAAAATTCAAGAAATAATTGAAGAACACCAAGAACCCTAACTGTTCTTCGTCCGATTTGGCCAAGATAACGTATCTAAAATGAAATCAATTGTTAAAACCTTGTTCTTGTTGTTCATGGTTTCATTATGCCGCAAAGAATTTTTAAAAATGGTCAAGTATTGCTTGAGTTCTTGTTCAGCCGAAACCTTAAAAGGCCCGAACTGAAATTTTCTTTTTTCCTTGCGATTGAATTGTTAAAACTTGAAATTAATTGCATGAATGTGTTTCTGGGTTCTCCCTCTTTCAAATTCATGCTTGTTTCGTCAAGAATGGTGGAGAAATGAAGAGTTCACGCTCGGTCGCAAGCTTCGCCGCCGTTAATGGCGGGCTTGTCGGTGGTGAGCTACGGATTAGCGTTCCAACCATTTTCCGGCCGCAGCATCACGGCTAGGGGTACATTCACCTATGGAAAAGGACAAGATGGTGCCCCCACCGCCGAACGGACATTGTACACACAGGTTTCGAGCGTGGCAGCTGCGGCTCCAACGAAAGCAACGCCGGCGGCAGCCCCCGGCCAAAACCCTAACTGTTGAAGACGATGACCTCGGGTCAGGTCAAACCAACCCGGTCCGTGACTCAATTCTGACCCGAATCCAACCCAGCCCCTTTTATTTTATTTTTTAGCCCAATCCAAATTTAAAAATAAAATAAAATACCTATACAATTTAAATTGTCAAACAAAACTTACGAATACTTATTTTAACATGTAAATAAACTTTTTACATGATTGAAATTTTTATGATTTAGAAATAAATTAATTAATGATGAAAGATTTTCCTAATTACCGCAATTAAGTGACAAATTATTAATTCATAAATGATTATTATTTAATTAAAACAATTAAATAATAATTAAGGAATAAACTCCAAAATTTTATTAAATGATTAAATAAGTCATTTAAGCTAAGATTAGTTGAGAAATAATTCTTGATTAATTAAATTAATGAATCATGACCAATTATTATTTAATTAAAATAATTAATGAATAATTAATGAATAAATTCTAAATGATTGTTAAATGATCAATAAATCATTTAATCCAAAAGTAAATAAGAAATAAATTTCTTAATTGATAAATAATTATTATGTAATTAAAGAAATTAATAATAACTTAAGAACAAATGTTTAATAAATGATAAGACCTATAAATCTTTTATGATTAAGATTTAATTAAGAAATGGTTATTGTTTAATTAAAACAATTAAATAATAATTAAGGAACAAATTTTGATGAATAATAAATGATTACTAAAAATCATTTAAGCTAAAATTGATTAATTAATATTAATTAATTAATCTAAGGCCTCCAACAATTAAAGTTAAACTATCGAGAGCCTACGAACGACGTCTTACCAGTCAAAAAATCTTTCGGACCCTGATTTGGTTCCAACTAAATCTTAATTCAACGAACGACGACTCAATTAGTCAATCACAGACTTGAGGATTTCACGAACACTTAGCATGTGCATCCTCATGTGTAATTAAGTTGAGTTTTCTCATATTATTTAATGTACATGTTTTCCAGAATTGTTTTCTGCGCTAGTTATTAACTCTAAGTTTCTCTAAGAACTCTAAACAAGTATATACTCAGTCTACTTTCTTTCAATTTATACGTATGATCATTCTTTTGATATACGTAATGTATCCAAGATATTATTATGTCAATATTCATGCTTCATTTTATTCAAAGTTAAGTAATTTACGATCTTGATCCGATGTACGTGAAAAATGTTGTACTTGAATCAAGTATTTTTTATGTGAGTTATTAGATATTCAAACTTCGCTAACACGTCAAAGAAAATCCTATACGGATGTAGAAAACTTATTTTTACCCCATACTTGTAAAGTATATCCGTGGGTAACTAAAGGCTAGTTTGATGCATCTGTCTGGCATCCCAGGCCTAGGATCTATAGGGAACAGAAACCGAGACATCGGTAACCGAACCCTTGCAGATAAAATATTTCTGCATCGACTGCGTACGTCATGATGAAATCAAACGATGGTCAGGCTGGCTAGCTAATAAACTGTTTGATATGGAGTCCCTAAGGGCACGTACGCCAAACGGACGTGGTTATAAGTCGTATGTGAAATTATTCTATATTCTTTTAAGCAAAGGGTCAAACTGTCGCTATCACTTGGGAACCCTAGAAACTATTTTTCTCCAAATTATTAAGAGGTGTTGACATTGTTTCTGTCCAACCTCATAAACACTTAAGCCCAATAAATTATCTACCTTTCAAAGCTTACTCAATACTTGATTATATACTTGCAAGCGTAACTCGCTCACTTTGTTATTATCAAATGTTATACGGGAAGGTCGAGCTATCTGATAAAGGCAAGGAGAGAATGGCATGACGAGCGTTTCCTGATTGCCCTCTTATGGATGGCATTCAGGAGAAGAGTGAAGCGTAAGGCCATTACTGAAATGTTTATATTGTAAGGCTTGTGTGGGCCCTACATAGACGTCCGCTATTAGACATTTATTTTTTTGGGATGATGTAATAGAGATTACTAATTATTTCCCTTATTTAATGATATACATGCTTGGATGATATTACTTTTCTTTTGTCAATTATTGTCGGTACCCGAAGTCCGGTATGGGATTTTTGGGCCGTCACAGTTGGTATCAGAGCCCAAGCACCAGATATGAGACCACGGTCTCTACCAGAGTGAAATGCTATATTTAGAATCTTAAGGGAGAATGAATGAACTGTAAGACATAAGAATAAGAAAAATAGAACGTAAGGACGAATAGATGGACGATGAGCATCAGGAAGACTCTTCATTTCCTAAAGCTAGAAAATTTTAGGGGATATAAACTTTTAAGATAAGGACTTAAAGTAAAATATATTGCAAACAATGCATTGCAGTAGTATTTATGTCAAACTCTATGTAATGTTGAACCTTGTTTCCGTACCGATTATGTTTACTTGTAGATAACTTCGAGACGAGATGTCAGGGACAAAGCCCCATGGTTGTTAGCTTTGACGAGGAGCGTGTCCCTGATTTCACCCCTTCTGACCACCCAGGGTGTGTCGATGAGCCTATTGGTCCAAAGGATGCCAATGACCCCATTGACCCATTTGAGAGGTCAGATTCCTCAGTTCGTATGAGGTGTCGTTCTCTCCTCGCTACTAATTGGGTTCTCCGCCATGATCTCTATCTCGGACGGGATCTCATTCTGTCTTGGTACATATTGTACCTATTGCTTCAGCTTCACCATCGACTGAGCAGCCAGTTCCACCACCTGCCATGCTGCTATTGCCACCAGCTGTCCTACCAAATGCACCACCAGTCGTCTCACCCACCGCACCGCCTCCAAAGGTGTCCATGCCCATTTCATTCCCAAACAGATACTACCTCTACCTCCAGCGCAGAGTTCATCTGGTACAAGCAGAGATGGCGACACGCACAACGGAATGATGTGTCGCTCCGTTTCACACCAGAGGACTAGTCAACTCCTGGATATTTGGAGGGTTTCGTACCAAGACCCATCGCTCACTCTCATAGAAACACTAACCGAGATATTGATCTCGGTGAGTGATTTTCTTAGGCTCTCCCAACCCATTGCAACAGACCGAGATCGTTTGATGCATGACCTTGTGGAGAGGGTCGAGGAGGCGTGCCGCTATGCGCGCAGGATAATGGAGTAACTCAATCTCAAGACCTTGTATTAAATGCATTTAGTAACACCAGTAATTATGAATTTAGGCCATATATTTTGTACTTAAGACTTCAGAGCCGATTTTCTCTTGTTATGATAATTATGGTAGCTATAAGTATATTTTGGCATGACTCTCATAGTTATCAATCATGGCTCTGCTACTATTAAAGTAGAATGTAAACTTCCAATGTTGTACCCTCTTAATATTATTTATATGATAATTTCGTCTTTAAATCTCTTAAGAGTTACACACGTTTATTTATTGATGCATTAAATTGTTATATTATACGAATGATTTTTCATATAAATTACATAAACTTCTCTTACAAAGGAAAAAGGAAATAAAAGAAAAGGATAATTGACATTGATTAATTCTCTGTCCAACTTTTAGAAAATGCCGCCGGCGAGAGTTTGGTTACTGATGCCTCGGTTTTTGTCCCCTATAAATCCTAGGCCCGGGATGCCAGACAGATGCATCCAACTAGCCTTTAGTTATCCACTAATATACTTTACAAGTATGGGGTGAGGAATAATTTTTCTACATCCGTATAGAATTTTCTTTAGCGTGTTGGAGAAGTTTGAATAGCTAACAACTCGCCCAAAGAATACTTGATTCAAGTACAACATTTTTCGCGTACATCGGATCAAGGGATCGTAAGCCATCATCAAATGATCACCTCTCTAAGACAGAATTCGCACTTCGAGAATTTGGCGTAGAGTTTCTCGTCTTAGCGTGTCCAACGCCATCCTTAAATATTCAGCATGTTCCTCTCCTGTCTTGGAGTAGATGAGGATGTCGTCGATGAACACAATGATGAACTTATCCTGTTGTGGTTCAAAAACTCGGTTCATCAGGTCCATGAAAGTAGCTGGGGCATTAGTGAGTCCGAATGACATTACTAGGAATTTGTAATGTCTATATCGGGTCCTAAATGCCGACTTAGGGATGTCTTCAGCTTTGATCTTCAGTTGATGATATCCCGACCTCAAGTCGATCTTCGAAAAATACTTCGCATCATTGCGTTGATCAAACAAGTCGTCGATCTTTGGTAGTGGATATCGATTATTCACCGTTGCTTTATTCAGCTCTCGATAGTCGATGGACAATTTCATCGATCCATCTTTCTTCTTTATAAACAGCACAGGCGCTCCCACAGTGAGATGCTCGGTCTGATGAACCCTTGATCTAACAGTTCTTGCAATTGCACCATAATTTCTTTCAACTCAGAATGGGTCATTCTGTATGGAGCCTTAGAAATTGGAGTAGTTCGTGGTACTAGCTCAATTCCAAACTCCACTTGTCTGTCTGGAGATAGTCCCAGTAACTCTTCCGGAAATACATCTCTAAATTCCCTCACAATGGGGATATTTTCCAACATCGGTGCTTCCTCGTCAACATCATGTACGTAAGCTAAAAATGCTTTGCATCCCATACGTATCATTCTCATAGATTCTATCATGGCAAGGAAGTGAGACGGTTTGGTAGTCTTGCTTCTGTCAAATAACACTTTATTGTTTGAAGGTGTTCTTAAAGAAACCTTCTTCCTCTTACCGTCTATACTAGCCTGGTACTTATACAACCAATCTATACCTAGTATCATGTCGAACTCTCCCAAAGGGAAGAGTATTAAATTTGCAGGTAAGTTATGCTTGCCTATTTTTACATTATAGTCAGACAGTACATTTTTAACGGCGTGAACCTCCTGGTTGGCTACTATGACCTCTAGAGGTACTTCTAGGCATTTAGGAGTTATGTTAAGATCTTTAAGCAACCATTTAGTTATAAAAGACTTGGTCGCACCAGAATCAAATAAGGTGTGAACTTAAACTGAGTTGACCAGTAGCATACCTGTCACCACATTGTCCGATATCGGTGCGTCTTGGATAGTTATGTTGTAGGTCCTAGCTTGGGGGCGGACTAGTACGGTGTTAGCTCTGGAAAGCGGTGACTTTCCTCCACTTTTCTTTTGCGGGCAAGTTGTGGAAATGTGACCCTCCAAGCCACACGTATAACATGTCTTCACAGTCGCCAGAGTGCGATTAGTGCCTTAGGGTCTAGCTTGTTACTGCTGTGGACGATATTGTGGTTGGGCAGCGGCGAGTGTCTGATTTGGGCAGTTCGGTGAGATGTGCCCAGGCTGATGGCATTTGTAGCACGTGTTCGTGCTCTTTAGACATGAGGAAATTTCATGATTCTTTCCATAGTTGGCACAAATTGTGCCCTTCTTGTTGTCTCTCCCATTGTTATTGTTGAAATTATTCTTCCTTTTGTTGTCGTTTTGGGTACTCCCTTCTTGTTTTACCACTACCGAATTGGCATGTGGTCTCCCATTTCCTCGATTATTTTGGTGGTGGTTGTTGTTTGCTTTCTTTTTTCCATATTTTTGGTTCTCCCGGTTGAATTCTCGAAGCGTTTTGCCGCATCTTTCTACTACCTTCGTCCTCTTGACGACTTCTGCATAAGTGTCCAGACATAGGACAACAATTTTGTCATGGAGTCATGGGTTCAAACCGTATTCAAACCTCCTTGCCTTTCTCCTCTCGGTATCCACCAGATATGGAGTGTACCTTTGGAGCACATTGAATTTCCTCTCGTACTCCTCTACCGTCATACCTCCCTGTTTCAGCTCTAGGAATTGCTTTTCAAGATCATCAGCAGCACTGATCAGAAAGTATTGGTTGTTGAAGATCTCTTTGAATTCTTCCCATGTGAAGCTTTGCTCAGTTGCTTCCTTGACCTTGGCTACTAGCTTCTTGCCTAGTTCTAGCCGTTCGGTGGCTTCCTAACCGTAATTTGCTTTTCCTTTAAGCAATTAGGTGGTGTACTCGGTTTTGAGGTCTTCATTCACCTCAGAAATTCGGAAGACCTTTTCAACCTCCTTGACCCAAGTTTGAGCAACAGTGGGACCTCCTTCGCCATTGAAAGTAGGTGGGCAACTATTTGTAAAGTCCTTGAATGTTATCCTCCTACGTTGTACCTGCGGTGGGGCCGGTGGGTTGTTATTTTGTTGAGCCGCCTCCCTTATCATGTTCATTAATAAAGTGATAGGGTTGTCCTGATTGGCGTTGTGATTGTTGTTTTCCCGATTATTGTTCGGGTTGACGCTCCCTTGGTCGCCTTGGTCATTCGCATTGCGGTTGGTGTTTGTGGCTTGGTTGGTTCGGGGTCTCGACTACGTACATCATCATGATGAAATTAGACGGTGGTCAGGCTGACCAGATGATAAACTGTTTGATATGGAGTTCGTAAGGGCACGTGCGCCAAACGGACGTGGTTATAAGGTGCATGTGAAATTATTCTATATTCTTTTAAGTAAAATGTCAAACCCCTCGCTATCACTCGGGGACTCTAGAAATTATTTTTCTCCAAATTATTAAGAGGTGTTGACATTGTTTCCGTTCAACCTCATAAACACTTAAGCCCAATAAATTATCTATCTTTCAAGGCTCACTAAATATTTGATTATATACTTGCGAGCGTAAATCGCTCACTTTGCTATTATCAAATGTTGTATAGGATATGGCGAGAAGGTTGAACCTTCTGATAAAGGCAAGTAAAGAATGGCATGACGAGCGTTTCTTGATTCCCCTCTTATGGATGACATTCAGGGGAAGAGTGAAGTTTGAGACCATTATTGAAATGTTTAGATTATAAGGCCTGTATGAGCTCCACATAGACTTACGTTGTTAGATATTTATTTTTTTGGGATAACGTAATAGAGATTACTAATTATTTCCCTTATTTAATGATATGCATGCTTGGATGATATTACTTTTCTTTTGTCAATTATTGACGGTGCCCGAAGTCCGATATGAGATTTTTGGGGCCATCGCACAGAGCATTTTTATTCATACCCATCTTCTCCTTAGGGGTAGATCCTAATGAGAAATTAGAAGTTGAACCTTGTAATGTCCTTCCATCTTCCACCATAATCTCAACGTCCGTTGTTACAGAGTTTCTATGGGGTAGTCCTAGTCCTAAGTGAAATCACATACTCAAACAGAGCCGGAGTTAGAAGATTTATGAATGCAGATATAAAAGTAATATCATTTATGAGATATTCAAATGGATCTTGTTTTTGATTAAAAACACTTACAAGTTGCACTAAGATCTCTTTAAATCTAGTATCTCTTTTACTTTTATTATTTTAGGTGATTTATTATGTTTTGTATATTTTAATCTATTTTTGGGGTGAACGCAATCTATTTGGACCCATTTATATTTCAGGCTTCGTCTGATAATCTTATCTTTAATGAACTGCTGAATGAAAAAAAAAAATCCTTTTCTTATGGACTCAATAATACTACATTATTATATCATCTAATTATAGTGAGATTTTTTCCATGGATCTTTTGTCTTTACGTCAAGTACTTATACAATATGTTAAACAGTAATTTATCTTTTTAGATCACTTCTGTCAAAAACTTTAAAATTGAATGTATTTTGGCTCCCCACCGCACCACTCCTCTAACAGGGATTAAGCAAAATGAAAACATCGAAAGCTCAAACCGACAGACCTAAGATGGAAACCAAGGTGCTTTCAGATAGTAGCATATATGAAATTCATATATAAGAACAACCCAGAAAGCATATATAAGTTATAACAGTCACCAAAAAAGGGACTACATAAAGTAGTAGAAATAAAATTACAGTAAAAGTGCAATTTCTCAGGGGAACCAAAAAAAAAAAAAGAAAAACCATTGAGAATTCACTCATTAAAATACATAGGTAGGAGTAAGGTCCTGCCTAGGAACTTTATAAGTCAGTCAAGCATACCATCAAGGAGTTCTATACATAAGGATGTCCACGAACTACTTTTTACTTATTTGTAAGGATTAAGGAGGAAACTAAGTTTAAAAAAAATTTGAGCGTGTAAAACATCCTTATTACTTATTGACAGTGACTTTAATTGAGGATAGATTAGGGCCCAATTCAGCAACTCCTTATAATGAGCTTATAATTCAAAAAATGCTTTGCTTCCAAACACTCCAACTTTTATGTTGGATTATAATCTAAAAACATAAAGCAAGTTTCCTGGCTTTTTGAAGTCACTTTTTACGCTCAAGCTCATTACAATTCAAACCTTTATAACATATTACACTTCCAAAATCCACCGCAACCCCCCACCGCCCACACCACCCCTGTCAACTTGCCACCCACCCACCTCTCCCATCCCCAAACCCACCAATCCCCACCACCCACCGAACCCATCCCACTTCCTCCATACCACTCCGACGCACCCCTTTCCCCCCAACCTCACTCCACCCACCACCCCTCCCCTTCCCACCACCACCGTCCTCTCTCCTCTCTCCATCCTCAACTCCACCATCCAGTGTCCTATCTAGTAACTTCACAACATATTTTAACTTCAACCAAATAACTTTACAATTAAATTAACATAATCTCCAATTTCCAAGTAAAATTGGTACCAAACACTTCTAACTTACAATTCACAACCTAAAAATGACATATTTTTGACTAACAAGGCCACTAAAAATACGCCCTTCGGGATGTAATAAAAAAAAAAGAAAGGAAAGCAGAAAGAGATCATCATACTTGGGGAGATGTAAGGTCTCCGATTGGTGGCACTGGTGGTGACTCGGAGAACAAATCTAGCAATTGGCGGCTGCTCCTTAACAACTCGAGAAGGCTCTGGGAACAGACGAATGTACATGTACCGATTCTTCTCAATTGATAATTGCCTAGATCACACGTACATATAGGAGATCGATTACTATCAAATTTATGAATGAATACGAAGTGATTGTGCTATGCGATTGAAGGAAAAGTAGAGAGAGATGTACATACCAAGTCCAAATACCGACTTTGAAAGGATCAGACCTTTTGAAAGTGCAAGGACCGAAGTTGTCAATTCTCCATTGAGCTAACCTCGATATTGTTTCCACCTTCGAGTCCCCCATACCACACCACTCCTCTCTCTCTCTCTCTCTCTCCCCCCTCTCTCTCTCTCTCTACCTTGATATTTGCGATTGTTCGGTCACTCCCAGACTCCACCGGAGAATTGAACATATACTCCTATATACGGGGAGTTATGACTTAATTAAGCACTGGTCGGTCACGACCGGGAGCAACTTTCCATTTTACCCTCTCCATTAAGAAATAATTTTATCTGTCCCAAAACTATAAATATACCTCTTATGAAATTTTATAATTTTAAAATAGAATTACTTTATTTTATTTTTAAATTTTTAAAAGTAAAAATATCATAAAATATATAAAAAGATATTATTATACACATATTTTTATACTTTAATACTTTTATAAATTTAAATCACAAAATGAAATCTTAAAATTTATAAATGATACTAGTTTAAAAGCGGTATACCTCTTTAATTTTAGAACGAATAAAGTAATTATCTTTCCCCTGTTTTTATGTAATATTTAATACAAATTAAAAATAGTTTAATTAAAATTTTATATTAATAAAAAAATTAAAATTATATAAAATATTTAATATGTACTAAATGTCATTTAAAAATACGTATATAGACAATTATTTATATATGAAAAGTGTAAACTTTTTCTTTTTAAGTTATATTCACTATATGAGTGTTTTAAAATTATTGGTACTTTCTCTTCAACTTAAGATTTAAATTTAAATTATTTTTCAAAAACAATCACATATAACTTTCCAACTTAAAATTATAAAGTTAAGTTTAAACTTACAATATGAAAAGCAAATAGTTGTTCCCGAAAGAGCACTAAATTTGGAGTACTAATAAATTTTTAATCAGTAAAATTTTTATATATAGTAACTTGTTTTTGTTCGCATTTAAATTATTTTATTCTAAAATTTTCATCGTGTGTAAAATTCATGTAATTTATTGATGTTTTAAAAAGAAAGTAATACTCTGTGAGCGTTTTGCTTTAGTTGAAATTATTTCAACGCACAAGGTTTGACAAAATCATAAAATTATTTGATTATAAAAAGTTATTTCAATTATTTGTTGATAGATAAATATTTCTATATCTAGCTTGTGAGTACCCAAAAATTCAAATAAAATGTATAAATATTGAATTCATTAGTTATAAAATTTTCGTTCATTTCAATAACCGATACATTTTACGATAAAGTATACATGCAAATTATGCAAATCGACGCGCGCACATCCACGAATGACAAATCGTAATGAACGTGATATTATAAAATTTACGAGACGCTAATCATAACAAAAATATTATAAACACATTTCTATCTCACTGGTGCGGATAAACTTTTCAGTTTATGTAATAAATCAATGCATAACCATTAAAATAGTAATTAATGAAAAAACAAATTAAATTAAACATTAATTAATTCAAACTTCAGCATTTTCCTTAAATGGCAAAATAAGGAGATGATTTCCAATCAAAGGGAAAAATTTTCCAATCCAAGTAAAGTTTTCAAAAACTAATCTAATTGCCAAGAATGATTTGCAAGTTATATAAATATATCATTATAACTAAACCCTACCCCCAACTTTAGTCACATTTTCTCCAGCAATTTCACCTCACAAAAATCTGAAAATTTCATTAAGAGCATTTATTGTGAATTAAACATTTTGCTCATTAGAACTTTAAAGAGGTAAATACACTTCTCATTAATTGTCATTTCTGTTATTACCATTGTATAGAAAAAAAATTTTACTATCAAATTCATGTATAATACGTGTGCATAGCATCACCAAATTGTGAGTTATTGATTTTTAAACTTTAATCAAACAAAAAATAAAAATTCAAAAATAAAATGAAGAACACCAAGAACCCTAACTGTTCTTCATCCGATTCAGGCTAGATATCGTATCTAAAATGAAATCAAACATTAGAACCTTGTTCCTATTATTCATGGCTTCATTTTGCCTCAAAGAATTTTAAAAAATGGTCAAGTATTGCATGAGTTTTTGTTCGGCCGAAGTTTCAAAATACCCGAACTGATTTTCTTCATTTTTATTGCGATTTTTTTGTTAAAACTTGAAATAGATTGCATGAATGTGTTTCTGGGTGATTTATCTTTCAAATCCATACTTGTTTTATCAAAAATGGTGAATAAATAAGAATTTGAAACTCAATCACGAGTTTCGCCACCGTTCATGGCGACCTCGCTAACAACAAGTCACGAAACAACCTTCCAGGCGTTTTCCGACGACGGCGTGCGGTCTAGGGAGGTATTCCCTTATGGGGATCGTCGTGGCAACGTCCTCACCTTTGTTCCGTGTGTGTGTATCGCAATAGACAGTGGTCGCAACTTGCCGTCCGGTCAAAACGGCGTCAGTGGCAGCCGCTGCTACTTAAACTCTAATAAGCTAATAACAATGACAATGGGTCAGGACTAACCCAATCCTGATACAATCCCGACCCGGTTCGTGACCCAAATCTGATTCGGCCCGACTCAGTTCTGACCCGGATCCGACTCAGTGCCATTTATTTTATTTTTGGCTCAATCCAAATTTTAAAATAAAATTAAATACCTATAAAATTTAAATTGTTAGATAAATGACTTATGAATATTTATTTTAACATGTAAATAAACTTTTTTGTTAGATATAAATGATGATGATGATATTTAGGGAATAATTGTGCATCTATAAATACTTAAGGTATTCTATAAATCTTAATATATTTGCACAAGTTTTGCATCCACTGATGGACGACTTAGCCATCAGGGGATGGACTACACTGTATTGGGTGAGCCATCAGTGATAACTTAAACAGACTCGACGGTGTCAAGGAATGGTTGTTGTTACTTAAAAGAAGATAAGTATTTCGCACGACAGACATTCCAGACAAAGTCAACGAAGTATCGATGATCAAAAGAACAAGTATTTTTAAGGGCATCAGTGAAAAGAACCCATCAAGGGAAGCCTAAAAAATACTGTATCAAGGGATGACTCCATCAAGGGAAGCCATCAGGAACCCATCAGGGGATGACCTCGTTAGGGGAAGCTGTCAATGGAACGCATCAAGGGATGACCTAGTCAGGGGAAGGCATCAAGGTGTAACCTAGGCAACGAAAAAGGGGCCCGATACTTCAACTAGAGGAGCGACCTGTTGGTTCACCAAACCCCGACCCAACGTCACACGTTCTCCAGGTCCGAAGGGATCCAGTGCCCAACTACTGACTCCTCCCGGAATTGCGTTATCGGAGCCGAGCCAGGAATGGCCGTTAGTGGAACGGTTAGAGAGGCCCTCTTTAATACATTAAGAAAAGATGTTCACAGGGGCCAGAAAGACTCGGTCATAGGAACCACCTACGCGCTGGTAAACGAAAACCAGATCAGAGTAAACAACAATGTCGAATCAGGCCGCCCCTTGCCCTCGTTAGGAGAACCCATAAGGACATAAGGAGAATCACTCTATTGTCCAGACTTTGGTGATAGATTATCTCGCGATGGGTAAAAGTGACTTTGGCGATAGTCATTTTTATCCACTGACGACGAGTTTGGTGATGCTAGTCATTTTTATCAACTGACGACGAGTTTGACGATGACCTAAATTGCCCGACGAGTTTGGCGATAACTTAGATTGCCTGACAAGTTTAGCGATGACAAAAGATCAACTCGTCTGTGGAACCCTTCAGTGGATAACAAGAAGGTCATAACATCAGTGGATAACGAAATACTTATCAAGTCTCCATCAGGGCTTGACATCAGTGGATAATGAAGCACTGATCCAGTCTTCATCAAGACTGGACATCGGTGAATAATGAAACACTGATTAAGTTGCTTTGAGTAACTTACCATCAGATGATCCAGAAACACTGATCAAGTCAACATCAGGGTTTGTCATCAATGGATCGTTATGAATTAATCCACTCGTCATCAGGTCTTTCAAGCAAATCATTAATACTTGGTACGGAAGCAAGGGGTATAATTAGAAAGATATTTCTTGAAGTTTGGTTATCCAATAACAACTCTCGAGCATTAATTACATGCAGATCAGAGGATGAAAAAGAAACAATAAAAGCAAACAGTAGTCTGACACACCACTCCGAAAGGACCTTGATGTGACATATTGCGGCTATGTTGAAAAAGAAGCATGTCTAGCACGTGGGTTCACCAACTAATCTGCTATACATATAAAAAGAGTTGTTACACGAAAAACCAAGAAAGACACAACACTCAAATACTAAAAGGAAGTTTTGTAATAAATCTTGAGAAATATTTTAAAAAAAACGTAGCTAGTGAGTGAGAAAAGAGAAGCTGTAATTTATTACAGAATTGTAGTTATTTATCACGATTGTGATTAAACAGATTTTCAAAAAAAACACCAAGTTTTAATACAAATATTTTAATTTGAATGTTTGTGTATTCATTTTAATTTCAGTATAATTTTTCTGATTCTACGGCTATTCCAACTTGTGCAACATAAGTTTTAAAAGAACAAAAAGTTTGTAGTGTTTCCGCGCAACTTCATAAACACTTAAATCTAATAAATTATTTATCTTTTAAGACTCAATCAATACTTGATTATATACTTACGAGCGTAAATCGGTAAGCTTGCTATTATTAAATATTTTACAGGATAAAATATGGCGAGAAGGTCGAGCTGTCTGATAAAGGCAAGACAAAAATGGCATGACGAAAGTGTGAGACCATTATTGAAATGTTTAGATTGTAAGGTTTGTGTGGACCCCTCATAAACTTCCGTCGTTAAAACATTTATTTTTGAGATAATGTAATAGAGATTATTAATTATTTCTCTTATTTAATGATATACATGTTTGAATAATATTACTTTTTTTTTGTCAATTATTAATAGTGCCCGAAGTCCGATTTAAAATGTTTAGGATTGTTACATAATTTCTTTTTAACTCAACTTTATGTGCCGAGTAAACTTCGAACGAGTTAAATAATAAGTCGAGTCTATTAAAGAGATTTTAACGGTAAATTTAAAATCATAATAAAATCTCACAATCAATTAAAATCACAACTGATATCTCATGGATTATAAAAAAAGTTATAATAATTAGTCAATCATAATCAAATCAATTATAATCATGTCAAAGAACCTAGACAAATTTTCTGTCTAATATGTATAAATTGTAAGAAGATTATTGGTACTGGACTCGAGAAAGCTAACGCCAAATTGATGTTCGCCATTTTATTTTAAATAACGGCAAAAATAACAGCTACTGCATGTTGTAACAAGTTGGCCAAAAAATTGTATTTGTAAGAGTGATCGCTCGGTTTTTAATTTGCAACTATTTAGAATAATTTTTAAAATTAGTTGTTTAATATGGATTAGCTTGATCTTAGTTCATGCAAATTCTTAATGAGAGATATTGATTTTTTTTTTCTTTTCTTGGAGCACCATAAACTGAAATTTAAATAAATATATTTTGAATCAACCGAAAATTGTACAATTAGCATCATTTCACATGACATGACGCTAATATAAGGATAAATTACCGGCTCAGCGTCCCTTCCCACTTTATTTATCAGTCTATACTGTCCAGTATAAAATTACCATCTATAAAATTACAAAATTAAAGTATAAGGTTACCATCTATAAAATTACAAAATTAAAGAACCTATCTGTAGAGTTACTAACTACTAAAAAACACCAAATTTTTAATTGATTAATATCAAAATAAACATTATTATTTATGTTAACAATAGCTACACGTTATTATAATTGTCTTAGATTTGTTATGAATTATTTTTCAATTTTTTTTAGTATATATTAACTTTAACTTTACAAATAGTAACTTTAATTATTGTAGATAAAACAATGGTGCACATAAAAACCGACTTACTGGGCAGTAATCATTTTGAGCCAACAGCGCTGGCCGGTAAATGCCCCCTAATAGAATGTCATTTCTAAACCCATCTTCATGTGCCTGGTAATTAAATGTACGCATCATGAAAATAATTAAATAAAATAAGATAACAAACATAATGCCGCGGAATAAATGGACTCCAATTTCACTCCCCAACCATGTTCATTGATAGCCTCCTTGTAGCATAAACCAATAGGTTCAATATTTACTATAACAAGAGCTGGTCATAAACACATACTATCACATCAAATTTACACTAACGGAAAATGAGATCAAATCATTTCATAAGTACTTAGAAATGAATCCTCAGTCAAACTCAATGGATATCACCTCCTATGGCTATCACCTACCAGTAATGCATTTCCAACAACCAGAAATAGCATTTTAGCCATAAGAATGATGTCTCTGGTGATCTTTCTCTCTGGAGGAATACGAGCTATGGTGGTCACGCTCTGTACAATAGAGAACAATAATATGTTGGTGCTCAATTTTTTCAATAAGATGTTTCTCTTTTATATACGATGAAATAACTTGCATACCTCTAGATGAATGATGCTTTTTCTCTGAATGTCCTGCACAAACAAAAAAAAAGACACGACTAACTGAAAATTCATCAAAAGATACATTCAATACACAAAGGATCATATAAGAAGCCGGATCTTTACCTTTATCCTTAGAACGATGTGCTTTGTCCTTCATTTTCTCCCTATCTCTTTCAGCATCCTCCCGCTCTCGTTCCCGGTCAGATTCCCTACCTCTTTCACGGTTGCGGACCTTCACTCTCTCCCTCTCCCTCTCTTTGCTCCTTTCCCTTCCTGCATCTATTTTATGCTCAGGTTTCTGCTTTCTTGGCATTTGTTCTTCCCTCTCGTCTCCTTCAGTAAGAGAGACACTTTTCAGAACATCATCATTCTTCTTCGACTCCTTCAATTTGCCAAGAGCTGCTTTTATAATCAAATCCTTTGACCCACCAGGATCAACATTAGTACCTTCTGTAGCAGTTGCAGCAGTGCTGAGACCGTCATTTGCTGGCGTGCCACTCGATAAATCTTCCTTTTTAAAAGAAAATACAGAAAAGTAAAACTATAAATGACATTTCATCAGAAAGTAAAAATAGTAACTCCAATTATGATAGGCATGCAATTGCCACTATTTGAATAAAATTAAGATCAATATGACAAGAAGTTGACAAAGGAAGGGCATAGAGATGGAAGAAAGGGAGAGAGAAAGGTAATTCACCTTTGAAACTGGCTGAGATGTAGTATCCCATGATCTACTAGATGTCGTAAATGATCCCCCTTCCTTGCAGACAGGGATATATTGTGCCTTAGGTAAGCTGTATAAATGAGCCAGAACTCTACAGACTTCATCTATCCCAGCTTTATCTGAATCAAATGCTTTCCACCATGGAGGATTCTCAGGCAGGGGTACTTGAAATCTACGGGCAGCAGCATAAACAACCCCGCATGCTACAACTTCACTTTTAAATCGAACACATAAAGTAGTGCGTAAGCTGTTCAAAAGAGCATTAAAACCAGTAGGTTAAATAAAGCTTGAATCGATTATAAATTGCACTCAAACTTTATCCCAAAATTAAGTTTTGCGCTCCATAATTCAAAACATACCATCTGGGTAGCCAGCCTTTTATTTCTTAAACTAATATTACCTCCGAGTTTTCATTTAGTCAAAATTGACTGGCAATCCCAAATCTTGAGTTTGTATATGTGAAATTAAAATTTTGAAATAAAGTTACAGAAAAATTTGTGTCAGAATATTATTTAAAGAAGTTAAAATGATACAATAAATAATTAGTTAAAAAGATGGCATTCATAAACCTTAACTAATATCGTTACACATGGAAGATGTCAAACTGCATGCCTTTGAATACATGAGAGGAACGACACCGAGACTTTTAGCATGTCTTTGAGTACACGAGAGCACAACAGTTTTGAGACTTTTTAGCCACCAACTTTGACCTTTCATGTACCAGCTTGACCACAGCAAGCATTTAGCCAATCAAAAATTACATTATTTGCTACCAAGTAGTCCAATTTTGGATGAAGCTACTTCAAACTTGAGATTACTTCAACATGAATACAGTTGTTTCGTGGTGGCCAGATTTGTTGTGTTAGAAAAGGTGGTTGTGGATGCTTTAGATTGTGTTCCATTATTTATATTATTATTTTTATTTCTCTGGGTAATTCTTGTATTGTTGTGATGGCCGACTCCTCACACTCAATCTGGTAAAGATTGACATTTTTCCCGTTCCATTTCATTTTTCTTCTTGTCTCTTCATTTCTTCTTTTCTCCTCTCTTTGTTCTTTTTCTGGTTCACTCCCTTCACTGTCATGTATCATGGTCAACTGAAAAATTCAGCAGTGTTCATGTTCTAGTCAATGCATGAGACTCTGACCGCATACCCACACCCATTTCGTGAAGTGTTGCCGAGGATAATACTGATACCCCCCGAGCCAATGTAACCTAGTCTGCCATGCCTCATCTAACCTATCTAATTAGAAAAGTATATGAATTAGCTCAAGTGGACGAAATGATTCAAAACTGAAAAACCAGATAAAGAATTTGAGATTATAGACAAAAGCCTCGAGGAAGCTCAAGCATGTTTGAAGGAATTTGCAGATACTAATAGGACTGAAAGGAGCTTTCATGACAGAGACAGAGTGTAGGTTTACTAGAAACTTCAAGCATGGAGACAAGGAACATTGGCCATGAGGACGAACACTAAACTGTCGCCAAAATCTAATGCGCCTTTAAAATTCTAGGGAAAATAAGGACACTTGAATATGAACTCAAGCTTCCTAGCACCTCAAAAATCCATCCATTCGCAGTGTTCCACATTTTACAGTCAAAAAGATATTTGGGCACAGAGCACAATTTCCTTCCAGCAGTCACCTCCACCTCCAACAATCAACCACCATTAGAAATAGAGATGGCAATGGCTGCCCTTTATAAGGAATCTTAGACAGGAAGTGCACCGAACCACCATATATTCAAGATTCTTCAACCAAAACCACAAAAACCAGTGCAATGCAGTGCCATGAATTGAAAAAGAAATTCATATTGTATGTTTAATAAAATACTTTTTTATAAAAATGATAAATGCTTAATAATTAACTTTTTATAGAAATGTTTTATAAAAAACATATATAGATAGAAAATCAATATATTAAAATAAACGATTACAGGTTTAGTATTAAAATTTAAAACTAAACAGGATCAACGAATAGTAACAATAAAAAATAATGTGCTGAGTTATATCTAAATTTATAGAGATATATGTGTATATTTAATAAAACAATTTATCAGTAAGCCACTGTTTATTAATTACCAGAACTGCATCGCACTGCTTGCAGTTTATATAATTTCATACCAAAACTGCACCCATTTAGCCAGCGGTTCTGTTAAAACCCAATTGGGTTGAAGCGATTTGACTGGTTTTGGTGTGGATAGAATTAATTTGTCCATCCCCGGTAGAAATCAGTCTGATAAGAGCTCTCAAATAAGGACTGTCCGATATAACCACAGCCAAATTTCGTTACAATTTTTACAAATGGAGCAACTCAATTGCAGATGAAAAACCTAGGAGGATTAGGAGCTGCTGCAACACAATTTACCAGATTTTGGGCTCTATTAACAAGGAAACATATACAGACAATGTGAGGCCAAGTTCTGTTGAGGAAAAAAGCTAACTAGTATTAAGGACAAATCCAATAGCTCAGAATATTCTAGTGGTGGTGCATACGGGTGCAGGACTGTGCAAAGTATCAGTATATAGTATTAGTGCGAGATGGGTAATTTCATGTATAAGAGGATTAAAATTGGCTTTGCTATCTACTCCCCAAGTTCTCTCCAATGTCATTCCTAAATTTCTAAACAAAATGACATTTCATTAATTGTTCATCATCATAATACACTGTGATCCACAGTTCAACCATTCAACACCATTTGTTACTTTATTAACAGCTCATTCAGTTCACATTAATCAGGCTTCGGTAGGTTAAGCTTTGCAATCTGTCATTGCCTAATAGTATAATGCAAATAGAACATAGTGCAATCCTGTTAAGGTTGGTCATTGATACATGAGCTTGTAGTAAAAGTAAAAGTGTTCACGATATGTCAGTTAATCACTACGATATCTAGACGCTCCAAAGTAGATTCAAAAGGTGGTCTATGTTGTAAAAATAGGAGAACCTAGCATTCCACGCTCTTCTGAAGGTTCAAGTACAATACGAGAATCGCCAAATTTCATAGAAAGGCTTTCTCAATCACTAGAATTGTACCTCTCCCAGAAACTATTGATCCAGTTATAAAGCTTTCAATAGTCATTGATAAAACAAGTTATACAGATTACAAATAATTTTTGTTACAGAGTCACTCAAGAGTCAAGACCCACAAATTCATCCCAACACGGTTTTACTCAACAGGATTCACATATGCAAGTTTAGCCAACATCTTAACAAATTGTCATCAGATCTTGGATAGAAGAAATCATGCTTCACATGAATATATTATATACCCTTTCATTACCTGTCATTTGCAAGATTCCAAGCTTCTTGTCTCAGTTCTGGTGGTGTTTCAAGGGTGGCAAGGTAGTTTGATATGAATTTATGGGGATGCTCGACATGGCAAATGAATCCCATCTCTTTTAAAAGGTGTCTTTCTGTTCTGATCAAGTCTAACTTGAGTTCTGCATATTTCTGTTAGAAGAGAGAACATGATTAAAGGACCACAAATTGCATTCCTTGAAAGAGAATCTAAAACAAGCTAGTTGTTATATTTGAAACTTAATAATATCGCCAACATTCCTAACAGAGAAACAATCAAGTCCAAAAATGATACTCCCCCTGTTCCAAAATTAGAGATACATTTTCCTTTGTCCCCAACCCCCACCCACCCACCCAAAACAGCACATACATTTTTCACTCAAGACAAAAAAATGACATTGTGCTCCTAAATTTTCATCATTGTCATCATTAAATGCTCCACTAATAACATGAATGCTCAACTGCTATCAATAAAGGATATATTTGTAATGTAAAAATTGCCTTAAAAACTGCTGTTTTTGAAATGTCTTACTAATTTTGGGGATGGAGGGAATATAACATTTTATAACATCTTACCTTTGAAAATGAATCCAGATGCTCTATGGGTAAGTTTTCCCTCCTACACTCCATTCTGTGGAAAACGTTGATGACATGCCTTGCTTTCCTGGGACTTTCCTCCAGCTTTGAGGCAAGCCAAACACAACTTGCAGCAAGCCTCTATTAGGAAATAACCTAGGTCAGACAAAAGAAACTACAAAGAACCATATACATACAGTTCAATTTTGAACAGTCGAATGTAACAGATGAAACAAACCTTCACATTAAACCGAACAAAGGACTTTTTGCAGTAGAAACGATGGAATAGAACCTGACCGGATGCCATTACTGCTTGTGGTCTGTACAATAAATCAAGGAAACTCCACATCCAACACTAGAGATTTTACCTTTCCAGATAGTGATTGTCATGAGCTATGTTATCTGAACACAAAATAATATTATTACCATGCTAGCATTTTTCAGATAAATGATGCATTTTCCTATTCAGTGGTAATAAGTGGTAACATAGTAAATATGTTAGCAGTAACATCGTAAATTTTGGTATATAGTAAATAGTGTAAGTAAACACTGTTAATGAGTAATTCATGACAGTGGAGGTAAGTGTTGTAATTAAAAGTGGAGGACAGCTCTATTCCACCAGTCCATTATTTATTAAACTAGTCCAATAACATCCAGCTGGGTCCGAATCTCAAGATTCACTCCTTTTAACTTTTGGGCTTTTAGCTTTATCTTCTCTCTGCGTACAATTCATCATCTTCTTTCTTCTTCCTTTCTGGCTTCGATGCTTGTTGATCCTCATCGCTGGTTCTGAGGTTAGTAAATGGTTGCAAGAAAGTCAGCTGTGTCCATATCCAAGTCAACAGAACCCACACCAGCACCCGTGTCACATCGACACGGTGACGTCACAGATTTTGCCGAGTCCGTGCAACATAGGTCATGAGATATATAAATTCAATTGGAACATGGAATATGTCAGGCTACTTAGTATATACAGTCAGCTACTCCGCTATAGTATCGGCACTATAGTCTTTGTCCTCAAATCAAGCCTGTAATGAAGCTGTGCGGAGTAGTGGAGGGGTGATGGTTGAGAACATAGGCGTGCAGGGTGATGAATTGAATTTGTCAGTATTTAGAATGATCCTGCCATTGAATCCAATAGATTATGGGATCAAGTTTTCCTTGTGGTGTTCTCGTTGTCTTCCTGGCCATTAGGGACACATTGTTTTCCTCAATTCCCTCCAAACTTCCTTTACATCAAACTAGCATCGACTCTTTTATATCCATTCTTTTCAGAAAAACAATAAGGGCCTTCAACGCAGTTGCATAATACATAGTTTTGGACTTGGAAGGGTGGTCGAGGCAAAGACAAGCTAGGATCAACACCATAATGATCACAAGTGTAAGACTCTTATCAACATTAAAGGACAGAAACGGATCATCAAACACAGAAACAGGGTCAATCACCTAAGGCCCTGAACTGCATTGTAGTGTTACAACACTTATATCACATAATCCAGAAGTCCAGCCATTGCCAAAAGCTCATTCCTCTGACTCTGTTCAGTTTTACTCTTGTACTATTCCCTTTAGTAATTCTAAAGTTCCAAGGATAGATCGATATTTGCAAAGTTTGTAAGATTTGTCTGCGGTAAAAATTCCAAGGACGCTCTATATTGGCAAACTACGCTAACGGGACTCATTTTCTGGAAGGGATGGCTTTACAACTTTTCAAAAAGGGTATATATAATCTTTCAATCAGCAGTAAGGGGAATATTAATAGGAAATATACATCCCTGGCTGAGCCATAAGCCCATAGCCATGGTCAGATTGTACGCCCAGCGCATCTTACATCATTTATGAAAATAAGAACATATGAGATAAGAAATGTTCGTAACTCACCCCCATGGAGTTAGCTATGATGCCCCAACTTGTGGAGTATGTCCACAACAAATTGGTGAGGCCATAAAGAAAGGGGATGACCAATTGGGGCAGTAAATCCCATCCCACCGTATACAACTTGTCGAGTACGTCCACAACTAGTGGTTACGGCTATATAATACCATTTCTTCAACTTTATGCACTCCCTTGTATACAGGGCACTTTTTGTCACAATATGTTGAAAACAATTTTATACATAAACTCGCCGGCTTTAGTAAATGCAGTACTAACAAGGAACAGAAAAAGGTATTCCTTAAACAAACCAAGTAATTCTTCATAGCATTGTTTTAAATATGAACAAAATAACAAGAGAAATACGCATTAGAAAGGATACAATTTCAGCAAAATACCACTCTCCTGGATAAGATCACTGCCATAAATTCTTAGGTTTAACTCCGTAACTTCATCAATTCCATCTTTTCTTGAGGGTGAATTCGTCAGCTCCTCATCGGTCAAATAGAAGGTATCAATTGCTGTGTAGATCATGGTAAAAGAGTGAACTGTAGCATGAAAACCAAATCAAATCAAAAGTTAAAGAACGCGCAGTTTGTGCAAAACATCTATAAGAGCAATAAACAGAAAAAATCAATTACAACAAACCTAGAAAACAAACTGCTCGGAAGCAGATTATATATTGTATCTAATGTGTTCGTCGAATCTCAAGTCGAACAACAAGAAAAGAAGAGGACGATTTGTTGATTTGTTGATTTGTTGATTTGTTGATTTGTAGAGGACGTTAATGTCCAATCCTAACTTTGGGGTCACACCCCAATCCGCCCCAAAATGTAAAAACCGATTCTCTAATTTGGGGTTTTTTTTTCTTTGCCAAACATAAAATATAACAATAAGTATTATTATACAGGGACACGATGGACTATAGAGGCGCAAAGTTTTTGAAACTAGGGACTAGTAAAGTAATTTGCTTTTGAATTTAGGGGCTAATAAAGTAATTTGATATTATTTTAATATAAAATTAGATATTTTGTACTAATAAAGTCCCACATCTCCCCTTTTTTTCCTTATATGTATACCATTTATATAATTTATACCTAATATATAAAACGTCATCTTATATATATACCCATTATATAATAAAACGTCCATTTTATTTAAAATTGATTAGAATTCTATTTTTAATTTCTTTTTACAATTATGAGGAATTTATTATTTAATTTTTTTAATAATAAAAAATAAAAGACATGCAATATTATATAATAATTAATCGAGTTTTACAAATGGACATATACATTGTGTTCTTGTAATTGAACTAAAAAAACATTAACACAAACTAATAATAATGAGTATAAATAGTGAATCACAAACAACAAGAATCCTTTTTAAAATTTAAGCATAATAATAATATGGTTACAATAAAAATATGTCGAAAATAATAAAATTACAAATTTACAAGTTATATTTTATTATAATAATATTATATTATATTTACTATCTTTGTCCCAAAAACAATAGGCACTAGTTTAGAAAGTATAAAAATAATTCAATAAGCAAATAAGTAAGTTAGTTATCGAGTTAACTTTTTAGATCACAAATTTAATTTAAAATATAAATTTTATTTTGTATGAAAATTTTATTAAGTTAATTTAAAATATTAAATTTGTTACGTTTTTTTTATCAAAGTCGATTTCAAAAATAATGAGAAAACTAAGTCAATTTATAATTTTAAAATTGATGTACATCTACAAAAGAAAATAAAATAAAACTTTTTATATTATATTATAAAAATACATAAAACTATTATTAACTTTCAAAATATTAAAAAAATTATAAAAATTTAAGATTCCAATGACTTATTGATTAACGAGAAGAGTTATGAAATTTCATTTGTTTTTAGTATCATTGGTGGAAATCACGACTTACATCTTAATTGTGCTTGATGTACGAAATATTTGTAAAGCAAAGTGCCTATTTTCTCTTATGCATGTGATGTGATGTTATTCTTAATAGATAGGTGGAAAGAAACGAAATTGAGATAGCGTCGTTGAAAAAAAAAATGAAAAGGAAAAAAAAAATTGAAAGCCCAATCTATTGTTAGAAAATTAAAATTAAACCTGAATATTAATTTTTGACAAAAACAAGATTAATCTATTAATGAAATATAACTATCATTGATCTTAATGAATTTTAATGGATTAAATAATTAACGAAAGTAAAAAATTTAATCAGATTAAAAAATGACTTATTAGGAGTTTTTTCTTTTCTATCTAAATAAAAAGAAAAGCATGAAGTAAATTTTTTATTCTTTTTTTCTATAAACTCAATAATAATATTAAAAAAAATAGTTTTATATTGTTTATTTCCGTTGCTATTCTGTTCGATTGGGTAAGCCATTTTCTTGTTTGAGGTGAGTTTTTAAAAAAAATAAAGGAAGTGTTGGGGTTTATTCTAAAACTAGTATAGGGTTTTAGGACTGCGCATCTTAATCGTCCCGACTGCAATAATTTATCTCGTGTCTTTCTTTCTCCGGCAGTCGAAGGTCGAATCCGGACGGCGGCGAGAAAGGAGATGAAGTTCGCGATCAGGTAGTGCTAGAATAGTTCAGCAGGCGAAAAACGATTTTGCAATCCCAGAAACTGCTGTTGGTTGTTCAGAAATAATTTTTTTTCCTGATGATTTAATGCAAATTTTATTGATAATAGCTCCTTATTTATCGCAAATGTTGTTGCAGTTTTCACTATTGAAGAATATTTTGAGTTGTCAAAGATGGGGGTTCGACTAGAAAATGGTGAACTTGGTAGAAGCCGTCCTGGCATTGATCAGGTGATTGTGATTTTCTTTTTATTGCTACGTATTTATGTATTATTATGTCTATACATGTAACTGCTCATACACATTTACGGGATGAACTTAGATTTGTTGGCTTTGTATTGGAAAAAGATGGTATAGCAGTGTGCATCTTGTTATGTTGTGAGGGAAACAAAAGCACCCCTATTGTTTAGCATTTGAGGGATAACTATTTCTTGTTTGTTTTGGTATTTCTGAAGATGGTAAAGAGTTGTTCATAGTCGAGTTGTTTTTTCCCACTTTGATTCAGCTCCACTAGAATTCCCTGGTTCTCTTGTATGTACTTTTCAAATAACATGTCTGTTGTTGCTGCTGAAGGAAATTGCTTTCTATATCGCAATTTGAGTAAAATTGTGGATATATTTAATATTATCTGCAAGAAAGCATAGAGTATCATGAGAAAAAGCTGTCATAAGCCTAGTAAAATACATGTGTCATGTAATGTAGGGCAAAAGGGAAAAAAAAGTAAACATGTCATGTAAGTTGAACAAATAGACCCTTTTTAACATATATTGTAGGGAGTTGCTCTACTGAAAGTCTAGATTGTTAGCACGTGTCTTATGTGTATGGATTATCAAATCATCGTTTTAATGAAATTAAACTTTACATTATGGTGGACTTAATGTGAAGTTCAATACATCAATATCAACATAAACAATACCTTTAACCTAAACTAGTTGGGGTCAGCTGTCAATGAACCCATACAGAGCAAATATATAACGCATAATGTGAAGTTCAATGAAACCCTAGAATATGATAAATTTTCTGAATTTTTCTCCGTCTCTTTATTCTCACTTGGTTTTGTGGGTTACCAGTTTACCACAATGTAGAGTAAATGTTACTTCATTTTGGATGGTATTTGTTACTCATACCTGTTGCTAACTGTTCAATCCTTTCTGCTGAGCTGGCATTTTTCACAGTCTTAACAATTTCTGGTTAGGCAATATTAATCTTGGCAAATTTTCATGTAAAGTTAAAAATATTTACATAGCATGTTTTATGTTGTATATACAAATGTAGACAAATAAAGATGAAATAATGAAAATGTCTAAGCTCTCACTTTGCTACATAGGTCTGCCCAGTAATTTTTGTAGTATTAACTTTTTTATTCGTTTTTCCTGTTTTTCTTAGTTGTCCTTGCCACCACTTTCTGTTTATAAAGCATCTACATATCTTGAAATTAATGTAATATTACAATTATGAATTAATTGGAGTTTATTTCTGTGACAGGAGATTCACGATGAGATAGAAACAAAGTTAAAGAAGTATCTTAGAGGTGAAGGAGCTAATTTGGAGGTATGGTACTGCTGAATTGGATTCTAGTTATGCTGAACTAGATTTATCATTATCGTTTCCTCTTTATCCTGCTGATCAATTATGGCATTTCCAGGGTTTGCAAGATAAGAAATTGAAAGGGCAGCTTGCAGTTAGAGAAGAATTATATGGCAAGTCTGCAAAAGCTGCTGCAAAGGCTGAAAAGGTGACTTTATACTTTGTAAAAGATATCTTGACTTCATCCTTTGGTATAAAATTAGGCACTCATTGTTTATGCTTGTTCAGAACTGATCAAGAATGTTGAATTATGTCTATGTACCTAAGTGGTGAATATTTTAGAATTCCAACATGCTTCACCCCCTTTGGACCACTTGTTTCTCTCTGGTTGATTGACCAAGACTATAAAGAAAAATATTCCATGGGACTTTGTCACTTTGTCAGAAGTCCAAAGTTGTATCTGGCTTTTTAACTCATTCCCTCACCCAATGAAACACAATTTTAGCTCCTTGGCTACAAAATAACTTTAGGGAAAGTGGATTGACGGTCTTTTCTGTATTAACTTATTAATATACTCAAAAGAACAAATACGTAGGTGCTGAATTTCCAAATGTTGTTCATCGAAGTTTCACCAAATAGCATACTTTCTTATACATCTTGTTTTCTCAGCTAGTGGTAAATGTGTAATGCTACGGTTTATCATTTTGTTTGTTAAATTTCTTTTATTAATGCTATGATTCTATTTATGTGATATGTAAGGTTTATGCAGTGGCTTATGCCAACTGAGGGTGGCTACTTGGAAGCTGAAGGTATAGAGAAGACCTGGCGGACAAAGCAGGAGTCTATTGCTCATGAAGTCAATATCTCAAGTTCAAAGAATCAATATGATATCATTTTACCAGGTAACATCTGCATTCCACTTGCTTTTGAAAGTTTGCGTGAAGATGCAAATCCTGCATTTTGTAAGTACTAATAAACCGAACTGTAGTTTTGGTTGGGCAATTAATCATAATGGAATTAGGTCATCCAAATAGGATCATGTGATGATTTGTCCATTTGTAAGAAAAGAAAGGGAGAAAGGAAATTAACTCGGATCCCGAGTTGTGTGGGTTTTAAAGATTAAATGTTTATTATATTCAATAGTTTTGTATTATGTAACTTGAACTGGGAAATTTGTTTGCAAGACCTGTTTAAAATTTTAAATATATCACTAAATTCTTCACCTTTGGGGAGAAAGTTTCAGAGAGAAAATTGCATTTAGTTCATCTCCTTCTCTTTTCTACTCTTTTGTAAAAATACTTACCAATAAGGTACGGTAGCTTTGTTTTCTCTTTATTCATTTCGTCCCTTTCTGAAACTCATTAACACGATGTAAAGCATTGCAAATTGTAAACAACAATGTGGGAACATCTTTTGGACAGATGAATGTAGTGTACAATTTTATATGTTACATGATGGAAAGAGGGCATTCAACTAGCGATTATTTACTCTGTTAATTGAGAGTATGGATGAGTAAAATAATTTAGAAGATAGGTTAAAAATATATGTAAGAGTAGGAGAGAACCTTCTAAGTCCCACTTATATGACAGCTTGGCGTTTTTCCTCATGGTGGTGTACTTTGTGTTGGAAGTTGATGAAAAAAAAAATTGAATGAGAATTACTCTCATTAATTTGGAAAACTTTTCACTTGAAATAAAAGATGTAGAGAGGAGTTATATGAAGGGACTTTAGTCCCACATTGAAAGTTAGAAGGAGTAGTGCTCACCATTTATATGGAAAGACAAATAGACTAGTCAAAGTGATTGGATACACTATGCTCCATCTATCACGTCCGCGTAAGGGGGTGCCAATCCAAGAATTTTCAAAAGCCAATTTGACTTGACTCATGCATATGCACGACCTGCGGACGTGAATGCCGGACAGTAATTGGTGGGGCGTGATCAACCTTGTTTTGTACTATTTTCAGAATTTATTCTTTTATTCATGATAGACTGTGCGTCAGGGGGTGTCGAATTCTTTTATTCATGACAGACTATGCAACAAGGGGTGCTGAGAAAGCCCGTCAGGGGATGCGAGTGCCCGTCAGGGTCAGGGGATGCCGAGTGCCCGTCAGGGGATCGAGAATAAATATCCACTGACGATGACGGTTGGGAACGTGACCCTATAACTCAACAGTTGAAAACGTGGCCCTGTATCTCGACGGTTGAGAACGTGACCCTATATCTCGACGGTTGGGAACGTGACCCTGTAACTCGACGGTTGGGAACGTGACCCTGTAACTCGACGGTTGGGAACGTGACCCTGTAACTCGACGGATGGGAACGTGACCTGCTTAAAACGGTTTCTCTTGCCTATAAATAGAGGCTTATTCCATCGGTTTGAAAATACAGAAGCTTTCGCCTTTCATCCCTAATTTCAAAGTGTTCATTACAGTTTCTTATTCTTGTTCACTAGTAGACAGATTTTGTGTCAAGTCCGGTCTCTGTAATCCGTTGTATCTTGGGAAACAGTAGTCCAAATATCCTCTGAAGTACCTAGTGAGGGGACTAAACTGTTTTAAGGAAAACGCGTTTACATGTGCCTCGGATTTTTCATATTTTATTTAGCCGTTTCGAATACTTTTTGTAACCCAGGTTTCCAACACTTTGTCTGTAAGGCTGCGCTTCACATATGCTAAATCAACAACAGGAAACTCCCTCTCCTTCCTATTTTTGTCAGTAACTTCATTCTTAACTGTGCCTTCTTTGCTTCGAATTATATCCATCTGCTTCTACCTCTCAGCTAATAGTCCCTCTAGGGGTCCTAGATTTGTCTGTCCACTAGAAGGAATAACGAAATGCTTTGGCTGGACTCCATGCACTATGTGGTATAGTGTAGAATATATAGCTGTGTGGAAGGCAGTATTGAACCACCATTCAGCTGCAGGAAACCAAGTACTCCAAAGTTTAGGAGCCTGTCCACACATGCACCTCAAAAATTGCTCCAAACATTGAAGTTAGAGTGGCTAAAGTTTTCAGGATTAAGAGTTTCAGAAATTCAAGGATTCTTGTGAGATTGTATTGCAGAAAACTATTCAGTCTCACTTCAGACTAATTGAGCTAACAAGAAAATGCTGAGCATACAATTCAAACTATATCCTTAACTTGAAATTTTGAATGTGAAAAATTAGGGTTACAGATCTTCAGAATAGCATATTAATGTTTGTTAAATGAGAATGAAGAAATGATTAAGTAATTCTATGAACCTAGGCTCAACAAGCATAGTTAAAGGTAGATTATCGATTTCAAACAGACAATTCAGAAGTTTCCAATGAAAAATCAAGCACAAGTTTCATTTCTGCAATCTTTCTTCATGAATGGTGCTACATTCAGCAGAATCTCGGAAATCTTGACCTAATTGCTATAGTTTTTGTTCGAAAACCAAATAGAGGTTAGGAGTAGTTGAGGTATAATACTCGAGGCATACTAATAACAATCACAAAAGGAAACAACGCGAATTTCTCAAAAAGAAAAAAAAAATGAAAAACTGAAGAATTGCTGGAATTTTCCCTAAAACAGTGTTCGAGTTTTTTGTTTCAATTTCAATGATGAATCGGTAGTTCTTCAAGTCATTTACTTGCTTTAGACTCGGATTTGATAGAAAAAGGGGACTAGAATGATTGCCTTGATCAATTCGAACAATAACATATGAAGTTAAGAGATCACAATTGTCAGTGATTGCAGTTGTTAGAGATCGCAGATTTGAGAATTATGAGCATTGGAATCGTGCCTGGGTCTTGATAGCTCATTATCTCTGATACCAACTGTCAGGATCATAGAACTTGATCCTGACCACTATCAACAGAAGTGGAGATTGAGTGAAAGATTTGGGAAGAATGGAGAGAGAAGAAACTAGAGTGACCAAGAGAGATAGAGTAGAGAGAAGTTCTGCACAGATAAATGTTCTTTCATTTGCTACTGAACCAAATATTACACCAGAGTATATTAGGTGTAATGGCCATGTAAATCATTTACCCATTTATTACATGCAGACTGGAAATACAACTCACTGACCGATGCAGAGCAAGAAATTAAAGTATTAGTTTTAAATTATTTTGTACTATTGATTGGATATAAAATTACTAATGTAATTAATTAGTAGTTATTATATAATTATTAGGAATATTCTAGAATAGTATGATATTTACTAATAGTAGATATATATTAGGATTCTAAGAGAGATTTTTAGGATTCTAGTTGGTCGTTAAGTCGTAGGAGTCTATTTAAATGGTTGTAACTTGTCTTATTTTATCAAGAATCGAATTATGAATTGAAATTATTGAGTTTTGTGGGTTGCTGCCCCAGTTATCCTCTCAAATCCCTTTTGTTCTTCCTTGCCCTATTCCGTCCTACATCATTGGCACAACACAGACACCAGTACACTCACAACAGAACTACGTGCTATTAACAAACACACACAATACCAGCAGTACTGATCCTGAAATATTTCATAACTCCAATATCTGACTCTCCTATATTGATTATCTTGCCTTTTCCTCATATCTTCTGACATTTCATATACAAATATATACCTATACAAACAGAGCTTGGTCCATACAGTCTAGATTATACCTCAAGTGGGAGGTACATGGCATTAGCAGGACGTAAGGGTCATCTGGCAATCATAGACGTCAACAGTTTGGGGGTTATTAAAGAATTCCAGGTGAGTCAAATATGAAATTGATCCTTCTGAAGAAATGTTTTATGGCATCCAATCTTGTAATGCCAATCTAAATTCATTTTTTAATGTGCTTAGAGATGTTAGGCATTGGTTTCCATGAAACATGGAAGTTTGAGTTACTGATGCATAAATTTTTAGGTTCGAGAAACAGTTCGTGATGTGGTCTTCTTGCACAATGAATTATTCTTTGCTGCTGCCCAAAAGAAGTAAGATCTCCTTTCAACGGTTATATGTATTACTGTTGATTCCTTATATTGCTAGTCTCTCAACTTGGACAAGTTGTACACCAATACCTTTGTGCCTCTCATTTAGGTCTTGTTTTTATACTCAACTCCAGCCCTCTTATTGTGCTTTATGTCATATCGTATTATCTTCTCATGTCGAAAATTGCTACTAGTTCTGTGTGGCTTTGCTGAAATTCTTTTTGTTTTAGTTCATAGGAAATGGAGAAAATAGAGATCTGGAGAAACATTTTAAGTAATAGTTATCGCTGGTTGTAGATTCTCTCAGTAGTTTACCTCCTGGGACCTAGGCGACACCTTAATAAGTATGATCTCCACCTATGAGGAGGGGAAATGGGGCATGGATGTGATAGATATGTTATTTAGACTTCGATTATGAAATTTGTGCTCAGTACTTTGCAATTAGATTTTGATAATGGAATTTGAGGGTTTTCTCTCTATGCCATGGAAGTATGAAAGTGTTGATCGTCCTAGAGTTTATGTTAGAGTTGCTCTAGTGAAAACCATAGTGATCCCTACTGTGGAGTTTGGATTATTAGTTTTTATCTGCTCTTTTAATCTTTACAATCAATTCTTTATTTTCCATTCTTCTCCGACATCAACATGAATATGCGAGTAATCACTTGTAAAATTGAAAAATTAATATAGTTTGATGGGCATAAGTTGATTTTGAAAATACTGCTTATAACCAAAAATGGAAAATTGTAGATAGTTTTGTTTTATAAGTTGCTTTGGCTAATAGTAACACCCAAAACATAACCTTAAAGTCTTTGTTACTTACAAATCTTTTAACCTTTATCAATATAACTAAGCAGCTTAATCTTAACTGATTAACTTGCTAAGAAATTTTTCGACAGGTATCCATATATTTACAACCGGGACGACACAGAACTTCATTGTCTGAAGGTTAGTACACTCATGTGAAAGAATTCGAATTTATGTCACTTTATTGGATTAGGCTAGAACTTAATGCTCCTAGATTGTTCATCCCATTCATAGACAGATGATATTCATCTTATTGTTTTACTTCCTATGTTGTGTTCTCGAGGTTGATGGTTCTTCGACATCATATATATAATGCAACGAAATGTGGAAGTTTAAGTTAATTTATTTTATCTCCTATATTCTCCTTTATGCTTAGCATATAGGTATTTTATTTTTTTTCCCATTTTTTTTTCTTTCTATATTTTTCCCTTGCTTATGACCTTGCTGCTTCATATATGTTGTTCCTAAATACTATCTATCTACTAAATGATAATTATCTAATTTGTTCTTCTTATGTTGCGTTCTTGAGGTTGCTGGTTCTTTGACATCATTATACACTGCAAAGAAGTGTTCTGTTTTAAGTTACTATACTGTTCTCATATATTCTCCCCAGTTCTTTGGTATTAATTATTTTATTTCACCCGTTTTTCATGGGTTTTTTCTTCCCCTTTTATTAACCATTCTGCTTCATCAAATTTTGTTTCCAAATACCACATATTTGCCTGTCCAATGCTCAAATAAAACATAGATTGCTGGCAACACCTTCAGGTACAGTGATCTTCATTAGGGTTTTATTTACCAGACGAGATTTCCTTGTTATATAATCATGAGCCTTCCCCACTCTTGAGTTAGACATGATTATAGACGTGGTATTGCTACAATTAGGGCCTCAATACTTAACTGACAGATGGGATGTATGTTCTTTACCAAAATGCGTAGTTCCGGTTCTCTGAAATTTCATATAGTTTTGAAGTTTTACTTGTGGTGGCTGGACCTTAAAAGTCTATGTTGAAGACAGCTTCTATTTATATAATTGGAAAGACAGCTTTTGGTCGATTGGCATGTCTCTGATCATCATCCTCTTTTATCATGATAACATTGGTAGTCACAATGGCAGATTATGGAAAATGCTTAAATTATGTAACTTCTTGTGCTCGTTCTTGTGGTACTCTTGTATTTTAAAATTGCCCTTCTAATTTCTTCAGGAACATGGTCCAGTTCTAAAGCTACAATTTCTGAAGAACCACTTTCTCTTATCATCCATGAACAAATTTGGACAGCTACGGTATCAGGATGTTACCACCGGGGAAATGGTAGGTAATTATCGGACTGGTCTGGGCAGATGTGATGTTATGCAGGTGAATCCCTTCAATGGTGTGGTCGCTGCTGGTCATTCAGGTGGTACAGTTAGCATGTGGAAGCCTACCTCTGCTGTGCCCCTTGTCAAGATGCTGTGTCATCATGGGCCTGTCACAGCTTTGTCATTTCATCCAAATGGCCATGTCATGGCAACAGCTGGTATGGACAAGAAGATAAAACTTTGGGACTTGAGAAAATTTGAGGTTCTCCATTCAGTACCTGGCCATGCCAAGACCTTAAATTTCAGTCAGAAAGGTTTCCTTGCTGCAGCAACTGGCTCTCATGTACAGATTTTGGGAGATTTCAATGGTTCTCATAAGTACAGTCGATACATGGGTCACTCTATGGCGAAAGGTTACCAGATACAGGAAGTAGCATTCCGACCATATGAAGATGTTTTGGGCATAGGGCACTCCATGGGTTGGTCTTCTATCCTTATTCCTGGAGCTGGAGAACCGAATTTTGACTCTTGGGTTGCAAATCCCTTTGAGACATCTAAACAGCGGAGAGAGAAGGAAATTCGTTCTCTGCTTGATAAACTGCCTCCAGAATCCGTTATGCTGGATCCCACAAAGATTGGTACTGTTAGGCCTACAAAAAAGAAAGAGAAACAAACCAAGCAAGAGGTAGAAGCTGAAATGGAAGCTGCTGTTACTGCTGCGAAGGATGCTCCTTTAAAGAAGAAAACAAAGGGAAGGAATAAACCAAGTAAGCAGTTGAAGAAGAGGCATCAAGTCATTGAGAGAGCAAAGAAGCCTTTCTTGGAGCAACAAATGCAAGAGGAGAAGTCTTTGACGAAGAAGAGGAAAACAATGGGCGAGGAAAATGAACTACCAAAATCACTACAAAGGTTTTCTCGCAAGAAACCAGTAACTTGATTGGTTACATTTGTTAAAGAAGAGGCATGAAATCATTGAGAGAACCAAGAAGCTTGCGTTGGAGCTACAATGGAAGAGGAACTCTTCTATAAAGAAGGGGAAGGCAATGAGCGGTTCGATTGCAAGATAGTAATGAGGTTCAAAACAAGCTAATCTATTCTCCTCATAATCTTTCCAAGGAATCCTAAGGGGATCATACAAAAAAGGAAGGTATATAACATTTTTGTAGCATATGTAATGATAGTTCACAAGTCAAATGTTCTGTTTCGTTTCGTTACACAAGTCAAATGTTCTGTTTCGTTACTTTGCTTTTCTTTTAAAACTTAATTTCTAACTTTTTGGTGCTTGTGCCCTGGGATGTCTTATGCCAACTTTAATATTGGCGGGAATGGAAGATAGAATGAATTTTTATATTATTTGTTTAATTTTTTATGTCTAAGACTCTATCCTTATTTTCTTCGCACAAAATTGTGTTATTCAAATCCCACTCTCCTACTATATGGAGGTTATCTATTACCTTCCATTCAAAATTTTGTACACAATTTTCTTTCAGGTATAATTTCTCCCTTGCAGCTGTTACCCAAATTCGATCTAGTGCGTTCGCGCGGACCACGCTCCCAAAAAAATAGTAATAATAATAATATTGTATTTTCTACTAAAAATTACATTTTCAAATACTAATTTTGTTCATGAAATTTGTCATAAAAGATCATTTGATGGAGTAAGAAATTTAGAAAAAAAAAGTAATGCAAATGTAATTTTATTTTCAGAACAAAACTCATTTTCAAAATTGTTTATAGAGGGAGTACGAAATTTGGTTAAGTCACATTTTAGCACTTAGAGTTATTTAGGAGGGTTCTAGGCTATTAATTTAATAGATTTTTTTTTATTATTATGTTTTTATTTCATAGTTCAACTTTTCATATTATTTTAAGATTTAAACAAGAATCACATAATGAATCTTAAATATAAAACAATTATAATTTTTTTTAAAAATAATACTAAAACTAGTGAAATATTTAATAAGATATAAAACTACAATCCTTTTAAGCTATACTTTAAAAATCTTAATATATGCATTATTTGAACTTTTAAAATCTGACATTTTAAGGTATTTGTGTTTATATTTTATAAAAAAATAAAAATAAAGTAAGCTAATATCTTAATTTAATTATTCAAAATAAAAGAAAATTGAACCCGCCTAGGGTGCCTAGAACCGCCTAAGAGCATCTAAACCTGCCTAGGAGCAGCTAAAGCGTCTAACAACGTTTTTTCCCGATTTACCCATATTTACAATGTATATTATCCGATTCCTCCTAGACCCTTTTTTACAACACTGCCTGCAATACAACAAAAAATCATTTATGACAATTTACACCAATTGCTCGAATCAAATTCATGAACAAAGGCAGTATTGATTTATGTATGACTCACTATAGAAAAATGTGAGTATATCTCACGGTAACACACGTAATAAGTCGTATACCACAAAATTTTAATTCCAAAATTATCACCATGCAAACAAGATTCTATCAATTATGCCAATTTCGTTACGTTGTCAACCTCCCTTTTGACATACATCACCTTTTTATATATAACCTAATATGACCAAAGTTTAAGCCCTCTCTCTCTCCCTTTCTCCTTTAAGAAACCTAACCAGAAAGGGGGAGAGAGGGTGCAGCCACCACCGGAAACGCCGATGAGAATGGAGGATTACTCCATCGCTCATCGGAAATATACAAGCCTTGGCAAAACCATTGATTTCAACGATGGAAAACGTTCCAATGGGAGTAACATTTTCACGGTTCGATCCAACCCTCTTCCTCTCCTTTTTTCACCAACACCAGCACCTTACAACGTGATGAATGTGGCCAAGACTAAGCGCGAATTGACATCAAAAACATCGAATTCATGGCTAGATTCCGCTGACGTGAAAAGAAGAAAGCGAATCGCCAAGTATAAATTGTATGCGATGGAAGGCAAAGTGAAGCGCTCCTTCAAGAAAGGGATTCGTTGGATCAAGAAAAAATGTAACAAGATTGTCCATGGCTTTTGAGGTGCCTTCAAAATCTTAAGAAAGAAAGAAAATAGTGTATGCATGCATTCTTGATTGAAAAGATTCAAGGCAATGAAGAAAATGGTCCGATGAAATTTAGATATGCATGCATAATTATCATATAATATTATTCTTGTTTCTTGGTTTCTATTTTTCCTTTTTTTAAATGGTATCTCATTCTCTTATTTGCACCCCCGATTCAGTATAATTATAGCCATGTCAGCTCATACAAGGTTCAAACCCCCTGTCCATTGTAATAGATAATATGATTTCTTAATAGTATAAAAAAAAAAACATGTCATTCATGACCTTCGAAATAGCTAATAGCTATCTTATTACCACAATCCGCCTAACGATATAGAGACATTGATATATTATAAGTCTCAGGTACGTTCTATCGGAGTATATTTCTTGTCACATATTTATTCCCCCACGTTTGCACATGATTCTCTAGATAGATGATGTACTCTGAAGTATATCACGCATTTAGGTGTTGCTTTTGGCAAGTTTTTATTCTAAAATTGCAGAGTAGATGTTTTTCTCTCATTTGTCTAGCTACCCTGAGCACAAACAGAAGTTAAACATGGAAGTTTACAACAAGAAGATTTAACATGCTACGGATCTTCCTTGTTTAGAGTGATATTATGAACATCGTCTTTATCGGACAATGTCACACGCATCTATTCATGTGTTTAAAGGACACTATAGTCAGTTTAATCGTAACTTCACTTTTTCCTTAATAAATGTAAATAGTCAATAGTTGCGAATGGGTTGAGTAGAGTCGGAGGTAGCATGTCTTAGTGATGGTTACATTTAGGTTGGATGTTGGTAAGTGGTCAAGATGGCCAAAAGTACCTAGGATGACTGAAGGGATAGGACAATTCACACAAATGATCGAGCTCAACTTAACATTTTCACCAGTACTTCGACCAAGTTAGTTTCGTTTTTTCTTAGAGAAACGAGTGGGATAAGTTGGGCTATATCGAACTTTCAATCGTCTTGTTTAATCTCAACGGAGTTGATAATTAAAACATAGAATACAAAACTTTGTACAGCAGACGAGTCAAAGTCACTACTCAACTCAACTCATCAAAACTTTAGCGGACTGTTTTTTCACGAGCTTGATCTTAACAGATCATAAACTTGACTCGCTCATTTACGACCAAGATTGGATACCAAACTAGAACGTATGCCCCACGGAAGGTAAGAATTTTCGTTAAGTTACTTCAGCTATTGTTCTGTATAATGTAATAAAGTAGTTTTGGCTGTTAACCGCAAAGAAATGCCTTCTATAAATATATAACAATTGTAATGTACATCATCGACATGTTATGATAAGTCTCCAAAATCTTAAAAATGTTCATTTCCTTAGGCCTCATGGAGGTAAGTAACTGAATATGGATTCTCGGAATTTATTACCAGTTACCAGTTTCCATACGTTCCCAAAAAGGTTGAGAAATTGCTGCTGAAACCAAGGCTGATGAGGAACAGTCTCCAACCATTTTTTTATCAAAATATCCACCAAGAAACTGCTACTTCTGCTCGCACTTTGACAAACGAGGACGAGGGTCCTCTGTGGTAGCACACTTCCATTTCATCTCAAAGGGATGCACCATTGGTGAAGTAGAGGAGCACAAAGTAGTGGTGAGGAGCTTGTTCCCCTTAAATAAAGACTCGACTTTGAACCTTGTACATGGAGAAAATGAGTATCGGGAGAGCTTCCTCCTTATGAAGTCCAACCCGGCTCAAATCTAGATTAGTCGGAGTCCAAATGGGCACAAGATACTAATGGTTCAACACAAAAAAAATAAAAAAGAGACGTTATGAGCATACCCGTGCGGTTGCACAGGTTAAATGGCTAGTTTATGTTATTTGTACCTTCACTAGCAGCAAGTTGTTCACCAGGATGCAAATCCATCATAATCTGGTCCTTTTCTGGATCAACTTGTGAAGCTAATTGCATCTGCACCCAGACTGCTAAAGAGACAGCATGATCACGAATCAATGAATCATACCGAGGGCACCATAGCATGTTAACGAGAGCCTGATTATACTGACACATACTTGTAGATGAGGCCTCATACCCTTTATCACGGACCACTTTTATAACTTTAAGTACATGCTCACACAGGTTGCCTATGTCTGCCAAATGACAGTCACAGATTCCAAATTCCGAGCCCGGATTCCACACCGTATAAATCTTATGTTCATCTTGCAGGTCAACAACTTTTGCAGATTTACCATCCAAAACGACGTTGGAGTCCGGAATCTTCAACGATTTGCGCCATGCAGTCAAACCACTGACCCATTCGTCCTTCCAGTAACGCGTAAAGGCATCCTTCCCCGAAAATTCATCAAGCCAAAAGTAGGAATGAACTTTAGTACCCAATTTATCAACCAACCAGTCAGCACGTAGATATACATTAGGGTCCTTTTCGTTAAACAATCTTAGCTTCATTTGATTGTGGTAGAACTCCATTGCTGCACAGCACTCCTGGCTTGCCACTGGAAGAGTTTTTAATGCAGTTGTCCACCACCCTGAGACAAATTACAAAAGGAAATTGTAGTGGCAAAACTTTCCATCACATCCCCACTATAAATACTAAAACTAGTAGTTTAAGTGATCCATATTTTCAAACAGGTATTCAAGATCATTGCCAATCCATCAAGCAGCTCATCATTCAATGGTCACAGGACGTGCTACCAGTGATGATGATACATAGAATGCAAACAAATGCAAATGGTATTTGTTGGACTTTAAGAAATAAATCTTGTTTTAGAAAAGAGTACTAACCTATTCTAGGATACCAAACAGCTTTGAAGTAATCCACAAAATCTGAGGCATCAACAAAATCTTCCATGATGTTTTCAAACAGACCCAAAGTTCCAGATCCTTTGCAGATATTCTTTATAGAATGACCCAGCCGTCTTGATAGCTGAGCTCGCATCTCAATTTCTGGACATTTCTTCATTAAGTTTTTATGCCAAGAATGACGAACCCTCCATAAACATATCAATACAGAACACTGGAAGACTTCCCTAAAAGAAAATTGAAGTCAATAGGAAACACAGCAATGGTCATCAAAATAGAGAAGATTTAATAACAGTTGCAGCAACGTCCTATGACAATCTTCAAAAAATACTTTGACAGGATCAGTCCAGACATTTTCTTCAGAGTTGATTCATCATTTAATTTCTTTTATTATTGTTTGTTTACTTTTCATGGACTAACTTACTATGTGGTTTCTTTATTTGGGTCCTTTCATTATGAATACTGTGGAACTCAGTGATTGGGAAGGCATATTGTCATAATATTTTAAAACCACAGAGGTTATGTTTTCTCTAAGTTCATATATAGAGTTGCTTGGCAGAACCCCAACAATCTAAGGATCGGATTGTTAGTTCTTCCCCAATTCTTAAGCTTTTTAATTAACAATTGTTCAATTTTAATTTTGTCCTGCATCTTATTTAGACGACCAAATTTATTTCTTTCTAAGTATATTACACACTGAAAAGTCAACATAAAAAGCAACAGAATGATTAACGAACGGCAACAATGAATGAAGCCAGCAAAGTTGACTGATAGTGGACATATGGATCAAGTTATAGGATAAAAATATAGTAGTATACAACTCTAATAGAGTAATCGGCTGAATTCATCAATTAAAGACACATCCCAGGCTACCAAATCATGAATACTGCTTAGGGATTAAGTTCTCAAGAATAGGGAGTTCACCTGATTGTGGAGATGTCATTTAAAGGATCATCCACTATGAAACCAGCTAATCTCCACGTAGGGTCTTTCGTGCAAACCCTATTGTAAAGAGCTCTCATCCATCTCAATGAATCTGTGCCTGAAAATTTTGGCGCTATTATCCAGGCTACTGGGATGGCCTTGTTGTCCAAGTTGAACACAACAAGACTATGAATGGGGTACTGGATAAAATTCAAAAAAACAATAACATAAGACTTTAAAGTAAGTAATTCCTAGTTATATTGTCACTGGTGATAGAAGACAATGATAATAGAAAGGAACCTTCAACTTATTTGTTCCAAATCTTGAATCAGAAGCAAGGAGCCTGCGATTGCCAAATCGAATCATTTGTTGCAACTGCCACTCTGTCTGAATACCCAAAATGAATGGATCAGAATCAGAAAAATCCTCATAGAAAAAAACCTGACTTTGATGGCTTTCAACCCACTTGTTGATACTGATGGCATCATCTGCATCAAGTTCATATACAGAACGCCGGATACTCCTCTCTTGCCTGCGAACATACCTGTGGGTTAAAAGGTCATCCCTATTATTTGGACCTCCTTGTTTCTCCACAGATTCATTGTGCCGCTGCATTATTGTTTCTACAGAGACCCCAACATATAATAAAGACAAAACACGGAGACGAAGATCTTCCGAGATGTAAGGAGCAAACATTGCACGAGTACCAGCAGCTTTTTTGTCCTGTGGGCCATGGCATGGTGAACCTTTTTTATCAATATGCTTGTCCTGGTTATATATTACAAGGGCTACTGATGGCTCAGCAATTAAACGCTTTACAATAAAATGACATGTACATCCTCGCTTTGTATTCGGACGCCCAGCGGATTTCTTTTTCGGGACATAAGTAGTCCTACTAGGTCTAACAATACCACCTTTTCTGTGGTCATCAGGTCCAAAGGAGCACCAATACCTACATACTCGATAAGACCACTGAAAACTCAGATACAAAAGTAGTTTCGACAGAAAGGTAACCAAGCATATTTTAAATACATACAATATGTACTCAAGAATTCCATCGACTTTAGGCTTGTACATCATCTCAGGAGGGCGCTTCCTCCTTGCTTCAACATGAAATCTGGTTGGACAATCTTTATTAGAGGATTCACCCCTAACAAAATCATCCACTCTGGCGAAAGGAATCAGAGCAACACTGTCTATGTTGTCACGCCAACCTTCAACCTTAGACCACACAAGATCAGAAGAAGCAAACTCCAAGGTCGGAGGGTTCTGCACGGGGAGGGACAAAATTTCATCCCACCTGGCCATCTGCACAGGATGCAAAAGATTCAAACAATTGCAAACAATAGCACGCAGTACCCATAATATAAGAACATAATATTTTAGAGAAATTTCTGAAAAATATTGTGAATATATCAAATCATATCAGAACAAGTTGAAAATTCCAATACATTTACCTGGGGGAGAAAATTTCAACACATTCACTTAACATTACAAACAAACAAATAAATTTGCCTGACATTCGGTACAAACAAATAATTTTAGACTAGTTCTATCCGAATTAATGAATACTCCCTATAAAAGAAGTGTAGAAAAATGTCATATACATGTTTCAACTCTCAAAAATTCAGTAGTGGCTTCTGTTTTTTCCAACAAATTGAAGCAAAACTAAGAGATTGGGCATATAAATATTTGAAGAAGTATACAATTGAATTAACAAATTAAACATACAACTTACATCAAACTCTGCTCTGCTGCAATGATATTTACGAATAATTCATACCACCGACGAGACCAGTTTCAGGCACCAACAAGCTATCCCTCATATTATACATCCAAATTTCATACTCTCTCTCTAAATACGGAAGGAAGAAGATATGGGTTGAAGAAAGAAAGACGGGAGCGAGATGATTATTGCAAGGGACGATGAAAGAAGAAGAAGAGCACAGTCCCAAAACCCTAAACTAGTTGATTTCAAGAATCAAGATAAACCCTCTCTCTCTCTCTTCTTTTTTCTTTGTTTCTTACTTTTTAAAAACAAAATCTAAAATAAAAAATTATAAAAAAGAAAATGTGTTAGCCGTTAAAAACTTAAAATATGATGATTTCTTATGTAATATTAAAATCATGTACAGAGTATAATTGTTTAAAAAAATCATGCATAATTATAATAAGCGTGTTTATTAAAAAAATTAATTAAATATTAGTTACCGTTGATTAATATGTACGGAGTATTAGATTTCGTTAGTTTCTTTTTGTGATATTTACTCCTTTTTCTGGCCCACGCCACCCCCACCCTCCCCCGCCATCCACAAAAAAAAAAATAATAATAAATAAACGCCCTCCATTGAATGAATAAAATATTTTAGAGTTTTTATTTTTGTCCTATCAACTAAGTTATTTACAAATTTTTAAGGAGAATTTACTGTTTTTCTTCTCAAAATTACCTTTAATCGCATTTAATGATAGTTGAACATTTATTAAAGAGGATATATTTAACTCTATGTAGTAGAAAGATGTAAGGTTAGTTTTCGTATTTAATTTATAATTTAATATTTCATTCATTATGCAAAAGAGTTACATTTTATTTTGTTTGTATAAGGTTGTGAAAATCTAAAATTTGAATTGCGAAAAAAGTAAGAAGATCTCAAATAATAAATAGTGTATTCTGTTGAAATTTTAGTATATTTTGTAATATTAATCATTTTATGATCGAAATTAATAATATTTTAATCATAAAATTTTACAAAAATATTAGATAACCTTTTAAATTATAACTATTTTTTGAATTAATAATTTTTTAATACGTGTGTAGTACCTAAAATAACTTATTTGACGAGACAGAAAAAATCATAAAATAAACGGTGATCTATTATGTGAGTATAGAAACAAAGTCTGAGCCTTGAATTGGGCATGAATTTGAGGCTTTATTTATTTTGAAGATCATTCTGTCGGTGCCATTTGATCAAAATACAGTTAATCCATCACTAAAATTTAAAAATCAATCCTTTTTCAACTTTATTATTTATTATATTACGTTTATTACAACAAGAAATATTGGAAGTTTGCTATAGAGACATTTTTAAAAAAATATCAACTTTCGTCACACACACAACTTTCTGTTGAGAGTAGTAATACTGTATTTAGTTCTTGGCGGAAATGTAATTATTATTTCCTTCATTTCACCCCATAAAATTACATTCAATAAAAATAATATGATGTTTCCTTTAAATTAGAGTAATGTATATATATTTTCTGTTTTAAGGTAATCCATTAATATAACCATATTTCAATAATAATTATACCGATTAAGATTGAACAAATAATAACTTTAAAGAATTGATGTTTTTCAAATAAATTTTTGATATTTTCACATATTAGTCTAAAAATTGTATATAAGGTATTTGTATAATGTGCATCAAGGATTTTATGTTCTTCGTAAAACTATTCAAAATTTATGTGAAAATTTCAATTCTCAAAATTTAAGATGGCATTCATCTTAACAATCATATGTGCCCACCTTCTTACGTCAATAAAGAAGTTCAATCTGGTTTGTTTTAATATAAAATTTGAATGCAGAATAATATAAAATATTAATAATTACATGGTGACATTTGAGTATTGACTATTGACATATTAAGATTATTGTTATATCTTAAGTCTGAATGATACATATTATTGATGATATTTTAAGGGTGTTCATATGACAATCTGTCTTGAAAAATAAGAGATTAGAGTTCAAATATTATTAGTTACAATTGTAATGAATGTAATATTAAGGATCAAATTAAATATTATAATTGATTTGATTATCATTGATTAATTATGACAAATTACATTATTATTTGTGATTATTAATTTGATCATAATTAAATCAAATAAGATTGATTAATAATTACTATGTTATAATTATTTGCTTGTAATTTAGTATGTGAATTTATTCACTTTCAATTAATCCAATTCGTAAAAGACACTTGTCAATTAATAAATTATAATACATAGAAAGATAAATTGATAAATAAATGTAGATTGTTTATGAATTAGCTATTAGTTCAATTCGGGATTAAAAAATAAATATATAGACAAATACAATTAAAGTATTCTCTTAAACGCAAATAGCTCAATTCAATTTGTAATTAAATAGATTAATATAAATATATACAATTAAAACGTTGTCTTAAACCTAAATATTAGGAGAAAAAAATATCAAGACCAGAGTGCAATTTGTCCTTGGGAGACAAAAAAAACATTGTCCACTCTAGCAATAAAGCCATTCTTTCAAATCAATTAAAATCTTAGAAATTGATCATCATCAATTAGATATATCCTGCTTAAATTAGTTATAATTAATATAATGATTATAAATGTACTCATATTATACGCTGTTTTTAAAATTAGTGAATAAAATACATAATAAAAACGATTACGAACTATCGGATATTGGATAATTTGCTTTTTTATAAAAAAAGACAATTATTTATGCTATAATATATTGACCGCTTTAACAATATAGTTATATTTGGTAAATGAACAAATAAACGCTTATTTTAGTATTTAAAGTTATATTTTGCTGCAATTATCTAGTTATGCATGTTGTCTACCATAAAATGTGATATGCTTTGTTATAAGAAAGTTTATACTTTCCAATTTTGATAAAATAGTTCAAAGGCCAAAAATTGAAAAAAAATACGTAGTGAACATCATTTATAGCAATTGTTTGTGAGTTTTGTAAGATTTCAAAAATAGGAAGGTAAGTCAAAAAGAAAAAAAAATATTGGGCACTGTAATAAATGATTTGATTAAGTTAAAAATTTATTAATTTAAAATTTTAGGAGAATTTAATGGTGATAATCTCAATATCATACTTTTATGTTGAATTTATTATGTTGTCTAAAAATATTACTTTATCCTCTTCATTGAAATACTTTTTTTTTTGTCAATGCACAAATATTTAGTGATCACTAATTGTTATGTTAAATTTGTATGTAATGTTAAAAATAATCTTATGTCTTTTTAATGCATAAGAGTAAATCTTTTTTTTGTCTCTATTAACAATTAATTTCCATAAAATATTGTTGAGGGTTTACACATAAAAATGTAAATGAATTATACGACGAGACAAAATTTTTTTTTATCAAATTAGACTCACGGAGTAAAACAATAATGTCACGGAATCCTATTACTAGCAAAAATATTACTAAACGTTATTCATTTAATATGATAACGGTGGTAGTCAATCTTTTTAAATTTCAAATTGTGAATGTGAATTGTTTGGAATAGAAATGTACATAGTAAATACAGAATGAAATCTACATCCCTATTTATAGAATTTTTTCACACTGTAGTTGTGTGAAAGTCCTGTATAAATATTTGGGGGGTTTACTCACTCCGTTAAACCCCATATCAAAATGCATCTATTATCATCATCATAATTAGAGAAGGAACGCAACAGTGGCAAACATCTACAACAAAGATGGTGATGATGATGAAGCTCAGGTCGTTCTGTTTCTTCTTCATACTCTCTCTTCTTCACGGGTTAGTACCATTTTTTGTTCTCTCTTGGCTTCTTTACTTGTGCTATTGATTATAAATTGCACTATCGTTTCTTTAAGGCTATTTAAAATGGTATTTTTTGATGAATTGCAGTACAAATTGATTCCCAGTTCATTAAAAGCAAAATTTTTAGTGCCCACTTTGTGTTTTTAAGGGTTATGCATTTTGTTGTTGGTATTTCTTGGGATTTTCTTTTGCGGGGTACTAGTATTTCTTGGGATTGTTGATAATTTTAACATCTATGCATTGATTACTTGTATGGTTAGTGTGGGAAAGATATTAATTGACTGATATCATTTTACCCTTTTCAGGGTATTGTGTGATTCTCAATCTGTCAAGGGGTTAGAACATGCTAGTTGTCCTCCAAGGGGATGGAATTCTTATGATTCCTTTTGTTGGACCATCTCTGAAGAAGAATTCCTTCAAAATGCTGAACTTGTTGCTCAGAGATTACGTCCTCATGGATATGAGGTGTTTGATCTTTCAACATTACTCTTATAAAGTCTTTGAGCCTTCATTTTTCATAATGTTTTGTTTACTAATCCATTATTTAATAGTGGTTGGTTTTAAGCTTTGAATTTTAATCCTATTTGCAGTATGTTGTTGTGGATTATCTTTGGTATAGGAGGAAAGTCGAAGGGGCTTACGTTGATTCTCTTGGTTTTGATGTAATTGATGAATGGGGGAGAATGATTCCTGATCCTGTAAGATGGCCATCGTCTCAAGGTGGGAAAGGGTTTGCTGAAGTCGCCAATAAAGTTCATAGTATGGGTTTGAAATTTGGGATTCATATAATGAGAGGTATAAGTACGCAGGCGGTTAATGCGAACACCCCTATCTTAGACATTACAACGGTATTGTTCCTCACTAATTCAGTTTCCTTTATTCCTTTTAATACTAAAATTGTGTCATCAATAGAGAAAGTATGCGAGCTATACTAATTTCCTTGTATCTTGTTCCTCAAAGATTTGCTGCAACACTTATTTCTTCTTATGAATTATTCTACTTCCTTTTTCGATATTTAGTGATATGATCTCCATTTTATTTAATTCCAAATTAGGCATGCATATTTGATTTTAAAATATAATAGTACAGTACAAAGTTACCATACGTATTCTAAGTAGATTGTACACTATCATTTTTCCGCTATCCAATTCAACCTAAATGCTTATACAGTTTTGAGAAGTACAATTATCTTTCAAAAATATGCTTTTAAATATTATCTACAATTTAGGAACAGAGGGGTTCTATACTGGGAGGGAGCAGGCTTAAAGTCAAAATTTCAAAGATGAATTGTTTGCGTGTAGCAACTAACTCTTTGTTTCTGATTAGGGGAGAGCTTATGAAGAATCTGGCAGGCAGTGGTATGCAAAAGATATAGGGATAAAGGAGAGGGCTTGTCCATGGATGAGGAATGGTTTCATGAGTGTTGACACAAAATTGGGATCTGGGAAGGCATTCTTGAGGTCACTTTATCAACAATATGTAGATTGGGGTGTTGATTTTGGTAATTTCTTAATTCCCAGCTGACAAATATTTCCTGTAGCAGTTATCTGCCACAACACATTGTAGTATTGTAGTATGCAGCTTGACTAATATGCACCTTATATGTCAAGAAACACTGATATTTGAGGAATCCCTATTGATTGGAATTGGATTCCTTTGTTTTGTATATCATCTAAAAGTGAACCTAAGAAAAACTTTGTCTTGTAACACCGCCTAGTTTATGCATCGAATACTTAGTTTTAATAGTAGAGATGTAGTTTTATTCATTTGGTTAACTCTTCCTGCGTCATCTGGAAGAAAGAAAGAAAGAGGGAGCCTTTTTTTAAAAAAATTTTACTTTTTACTTTTTGAATTATTATTATTATTCTATTTAGTTTTTTTTTTCTTTTTATGATTCCTGTAAACTTAATACAAGTCTAGAACGACAATTGGATAATTCACATCTCAAGTGTATGAAACTCTGCTCCCATTTCTGCTGTTCAAAAGCAGTTTCTTCTGTTATGAATTTTTGACACATGGTAAAAGGTGTTTTTTCTCTTACTCTTCAATTTTTTCCTTCTTAAGTTTAGTGATAATAATGCCATTTTTATATAAAAGAATTACAGATGAATGTTTGTGGATCATGTGATGTTACAGTTTATGTCCCTTAGCTCTTAAACATATACCATCTTCTAACATTTAAAAATGAACAGTATGATTTGTGATCAACTTCTCTAGTAGGCCGAGTAAACCTAGTTTTTGCCATTAAGCGAAAGTTCTCCTTTTATTTTTTCAGTGAAACATGATTGTGTATTCGGGGATGACTTGGATATTGACGAAATAAGCTTCGCTTCAGAGGTACAAACATTCTGTTGCATCTCTAGCGACATTTTGGCTTAAAATTTGTGCGCTGTTCTCGAGGATTGCAAGTCAAGAAGGAATTTAATTTATTGTTTACAGGTATGGCAGGAACTTAACCACTCAGTCATCTATTCTCTATCTCCTGGAACGACTGTGACGCCATCCATGGCAAAAGCTGTAAGTGGTATGGTAAACATGTACCGGATAACAGGAGATGATTGGGATTCATGGCAAGATGTTGCATCCCATTTTGACATTTCAAGGTCAGTCAAGTAATCTTTACATCAGATTGATATTTATACATCAGCTCCATCTGAATGATTGTTTCTTGAGTTGGTGTTACTGCCTTACTAGACAGCAAAATTTTGTTATTTCACTTGATAGGATCTTAATCCTTTTTATACGTATCTGTCCTTTCCCTCTTCAGGATTTGGTAGAAGTTTTGATGCTAATGCCATTATAATGTTTTTCACTTACATTTCAGAGACTTTGCTGCTGCAAATATGATAGGAGCCAAGGGCTTGTTGGGGAAGTCATGGCCGGACTTGGATATGCTGCCACTGGGATGGCTTACTGATCCAGGTGTAGATCTTGTCCGAATCACCTTTAGAAGCTTTACTGAGAAGACTGGTATTAATTGCAATTACATAAGGGCATTAACAGATAGCTACCTACACAATTTTAAAATAGAACATGCTAAAAACTTCTGAAGCCATCATAACATAGAATTACTGCATGTAAACCCTCTCCAATGCAGTACCATATTATTGTGCTCAATTAGTCTCTGCATCTTAAGTATATGATGGGCTTCTCAATTTGTGTTGCATGTCCCAAGATGGGTCATATTATGTCAGCAGTGTGTTTACAAGTTTTCGGTAGGAAAACTGGATGATGAACTTTCTAATATTGTGAGGCATGCTGGAATGAATCATTTTTTAAAAACTTAAAATCATAGTCAGCGGTGCTTGCAACATTTGTTATGTATTTAAATATATATATATTTTTTTACTTTGATGGTGGTTGGGGGGTTGAAGATTGGAAGGGAAAGTTGGATGATTTTTTTTTTTTAAAATTACATAGAGATCATCACACTCCCTTCTTGTGCCCCAAATTAAAACTCACTGTGTTAGCTCCATGTTGAACCCCACAGTTTTCCAGGGTGATTGATACTTTAATTAGTGAGGATAAATCAGACAAGTATTATTATCCAATGGGAATTTCTATCCCATAGATATACTGATGCAACCACATAGCAAATAGGCTGTTGACTAACTAATAACCTCATGTTTTATAAAGAGAACTTAAGGGATACACTCGTATACTTATTAATCTTTTAAAATAAACGTGTTAGACATCATCTTTCACCAGTATAGACAGACCCACACCTTGGGCCTTGGAATCATCGACTCAGCTTCTTCGTTGCATTTCATATTCGTGTACAGGTGTAAATGAAGGTCCACATAGAACTTGTAAGCTTACTTTAGATGAGCAAAAAACTCAGGTGGGTGGATACAAGTAGTTGTTAACTTTTTCTTAATTACTTTACATGTCCAAGTGCTTACAAAGCTAATACTTGAATATATTGACAGATGACTTTGTGGGCTATGGCCAGATCTCCGTTAATGTATGGAGGGGATATGAGAAAGCTTGACGAAATCACGTTTAATCTCATCACAAATCCCGTCCTACTGGAAATTAATACCTTCAGCTCCAATAATAGGGAGGCATGTCAACTACTCCAGATGCCCTATATCTGAAAATTATATACAACTGTCTCAGTGTACTGTTCCGTTATGCAGTTTCATTACATCACTGGTGCTGCCAATCCCGATATCATAAATCAAGGGCTGACCTTCCAATCAAGAAGCGTGAAAGGTGTGAGTAAATCAGAATCAGTTGGTTTGCGGTTGACGAGCTGTAACAATGGTGAGGCTAAAGGTTGGTTCACCAGAGAACTTGATAGTGAACCAGGACAAGTCTGCTTGAGCAAATATCAGGAATCTTTTTGCCTACACAAGAGAGGACCTCTTTCTGCATCGTAATAATTTTTCCTCTCAATATTTATTTTTTCAACAATAGTTGCATTTTTTAAAGTTATTAAAGTTTTTGACCTGGCAAGGATTTTTATGCAGAGATCAGGAGATGACATATACGGAGACTTATCGAGGGATTTTCCATTTATTTGCGGCAGATACAACAGAATTCTGCTTGAGTGCTTCTCCACATAAGAGGCTTACTTCCAAGGAGGTTACACAAGTCTCATTTTCACCTTGCAAATGGGATACAAATCAGGTATATTGTCTATTATACTTCCTTCATTGCAAAAAATAGGATCACTTGGCTTTGTAAAAAAACAAAGACAATTGGTCTTATATTTTGGCCTTTTGGGACAGAGGAGAGTAGTATGGAGGGGAGCTCTTTTTGGAGTTTATAAAATTCATATTTGATCAACATATTCTTTGGTTTATTATACTTGTGGCTGTTAATAAAATTTACTTTGACTTGCAATTCAAGAAATATTTGCATAAAGTTGTTTACTTTTGAGAATAAAAGAATAAATAGGAAAAAAGAAACCCCACCCCGAACACAAATATATAAAGCATGTATATAAGAGGGAAAAAAGAGGAAGCTGGGGAAGGGGTTAGAAGTGTATTATTTGAAATCTTAACATCTGTATTGTAGGAAACTTAGTAATTCTAAAGTTCATGTGGCTTATATCACTAAATAGCTTCATTATTTTATAACCCTTTTGGTTCCACGAAAAGAGTTACATTTGACTTTGTTCTACTTGGTTTCAGAACTCTAAACATTGGTTTGTTCTACTTGGTTTGAAACACTAAAATTAGAATTGTGTATAAAAGATCTAGACTAATATAGGGTCTACTTTGTGGGAATCTATATGTATTTTGCAATATTGATCATTGCATAATCCAAATTAATTACATCTAAATCAAATTTGAATTCTAGGAGCTTTCAGATTTACTTGAATACGACGTATATTTTTTTCAAAATGTAACTCTTTCATGGAACTAAGTATAACTTAACTGTAACCTGAGCCGTCTCATTTTTGCAGTTTTGGGAATTGAACTATGATGGAACCCTCGTAAACAGTTATTCTGGTCTCTGTGCTTCTATGTATGATATCAAAGGTGATGAGCTGATCTAATAATTTACAATAATGGAAGAAGATAATCACGAAGTCATATTTGTCAATTAATCCCTGATCTTTTTTGCAGATACTGCTATTCCTGTAGGAGTTCGATCTTGGATTGCGACAGGAAGGAAAGGTTCGATTATCTAATTCTCCCCGCCTCCATATTTAAGTTGACTTTAAGATTACCCTGCCTTCATAAAAATTTCATGATAGCAGTTCTTAAAGAGTTAAGACTGGCTAGAGAGAAATATTTTGAAAAAGCAATTTTAGAAGAAAACAAAAAACAATACTCCCACCGTTCCAAAAACATTTGCATAAATTTTTTATTATGATGATATATCTTCTATTATTTGTTATTACAATATTCTTGTCTTATTAATTGAACATTTATAACAAATATCATGGGAAAAAACTTATTATTTGAACATGTAATTTTCAATCAAACATGCAATATTATTATCAGCCATAACTTCAAATGTTCCTATTTTTGTGGAACGTATGGAGCATTACATAACAAATCTGTGGCATAGAAGTTCTCGAGGGTTATCAATTCAACTTCTCGCATTCATACTAAAAACTCTTTTGAAAAAATATCGTATTACGGTTGATTATATGAAAGATGAATGATATTACTAATGTTCTGAATGTTGTTTATTCGATGAAGATTATTGACAATTTAGTTTCTTACAATCTAACATATCATTTTCTTTATGTATCCAGGAGAAATTTATCTTGCTTTATTTAATTTGAACCCCAATAAAACCATCATATCTACAAAGATATCAGACCTGTCCAAGGGTCTTCCTCTTACAAACTCAAAATTTTCATCATGTTTGGGAACTGAAATATGGAGTGGCAAATATTCTGGTGTTGTCAAAGAATCATTATCAATACCAGTGGAAAGTCATGGATGTGCATTGTTTGTCCTCAAATGTGTTTGAAGAACACTGCCCTTTTCTGGCTTCATAAAGTGTCAAATCTTGTACAAGCAAGTTCAAATCAGATATGTAACATATGAGCTTTTTCTAGAAATGTATTGGCAAATCCAATAATGCATGTTCATATTTCTCTAATCTTGTTTGCACGCCGTAGTTGCAACTGAAACTAACTGAAATTAAGTGCTTTTTTTATTATTTAACAAAGAAAAAGGAAAAAAGAAAAAAAAAACTGACTGAAATTACTAGTTTAGTTTCTTATATTACATTGTCTGTACTCTTTATTTATTTATTTATTTATTTATTTATTTATTACTTTTTACTTTTTGTATGTGTGTGTATCATTAGTGTAAGTTTTAGTTTTTTGCTTCTTTTAGTTTTTTATTTTTGTTATTGGATATGTATCTATATACTATATTTGTGAAAATGATGTTTTCAACCAAAAACTAAATTAATATGCACTCGTTTTTTAGGCTTTCCTATCATTTATATACTTGCATCAATTTCTAGTTTGGTATTATGGTAATGACAATAGATGAATATTGAAGAAAATGAGAAATGAAAAAATTGGGAAATAAGATGGAAAAATGTGAAGGAAATAAAGTATATTAAAACGATGAAAACGCAAAAATAACTAAATTAATGGGTAGACAAATTATACTACAATCATACTGTTTCCATGCTGCCATATCGGTAAGGGTGCGTCCCTCCTTAAATATATCATTTGTACTTGTGCGTCCCTCCTTAAATATATCATTTGTACTTGTAATTCAAGTTGGATAATTTTTAAATAGGGCAAAAAAAATTAAATTTTTAGATAATTTATTTCATTTATTGAATAGTTTTTAACCCCTTTTTATTTGTAACTGTGTTTGATTATCTCTTAACAACTTGATCTCTTAATCGATAAGAGGTACATGTTGTTTATTTGTTTGATTAATTATCTCTTAGCACCTTTTAACAATTTGATCTCTTAATTGATAATAGGTGCATAATGTTTGTTAAAAAAAAATTATGATATCTAAATATCTGAATGTCTCTCACTGTCGTTTGACTGGTAAAAAAAAGAAATTGGTTCTTAGCACCTTTTGACAACTTGATCTCTTAATCAATAATAGGTATATAATGTTTGTTAAAAAAAAATTATGATCTCTAAATACTCTGAATGTCTCTTACTATCATTTGACTGGTAAGAGAAGAAACTAGTTCTTAGTATCTTTTAACAACTTGATCTCTTAATCAGTAATAGGTACATAATGTTTGTTAAAAAAAATTATGATCTCTAAATACTCTGAATGTCTCTTACTGTCGTTTGACTAGTAAGAGAATGAAACTGGTGTTAATTTATGAAAAGGTACCTCTTAATAAAAATTTCAATGAAAATATTATCATTAAATTTGTAAAAATATGTTCTTACAAGTTTTATTACATAAACTAACCTGAAAATTAATTTTACTTTGATAATGACCTTAATTTTAGTTTTTAATGTTATTCATATGGTTAAAATAATTTTGTTATTAAACTGATTTTTTTAATTCAAATTCAGAAATTTTATACTATATAAATACCTTAATCATTTAGGTTTATTAATTCAGAAACTTTATACTATATAAATAACTTAATCATTTAGGTTTATTAATTCAGAAACTTTATATTATATAATACTATATAAATACCTTAATCATTTAGGTTTATCAAACACATAACGGAATGAATATTGGATAAATGACAAAATCGGGGAATAAGATTTGCTTATACTCACCCAAATATTTGTTGAATGTTGAATATTTGTTGTTTTCCAAGTGTTTCGACGGCTTTAGATTTCGGATCAATTTGCTTATAATCACCCGCAACACCAGATACATTGGAAATAAGTGAAGAAAATGAAAGAGAGAAAAATATAAGGAAAATAATTTGGACTTTAAGTGCCATAAATTTATAGACTATAGTTGTTTTGAAAATTGTTCAATTTGACTGATATTTATAGTGAATTTAGGACGAAATTGATTGAATAAAAATATAAGGAAAATTATTTTTTAATCAATTGAGTTCTTGTAGAATTAAATGTGAATAATTTCTTTTCTACAAGTAGAAATTGATGAAATTTAAAAGAATAAAGTAGTGAAATTCAATCTCTCCCTTCTAGTATCATTAAAAAGATAATATTATTTTTAGATTATCTAAAAAAAATTAGACTTATAAAAGTTGAATAAAAGTATTCTAAATGTTGAAGTTGCTATAAGTAATGAAAATATAACATTTTTTGATCAATATTATCTATAAGAAGACTTTCTACTTTGACTTTGAAAAGTTATAAATTATTAGTGAAATAAATAATAATAATATAACATAATATTTGTTATATATGGAGTACTTTAAAATTAATGGATAGTAAATTAAAATTTTTATTTACGATGTTGTCTTTTGTGCTAAATGCATTTGGCAAAAAAGGAAAAAAAGAAAAGAAAAAGGAGAGTTTGACTATTTACCAGAGTTTACCATAAAAAATATATCAAATGTTGGCAAAATCTGGACAAATCTATTAACGTGAAAAGAGGAATGCGTTATAAAAATCATATTACCCATTATAAAAAGATGATAAAGTTTATATATTCCTCTAATTTTTTTATACTCTTTCAATTTGTATGGTATAATTTTTTAATTTGAATATGAATTAGATTAATATATATAATATTAATGGATAAGATTTGACAAATAAACTATAACCCATTTCCCTTAATCATATATATATATATATATATATATAAGTTTACTTTAAAAAAATCAATTAAGTGGTTGTAGAATTAAATGTGAATGATTTTTTTTTCTTTCTAAAAGTAGATATGATGAAATTTAAAAAAATAAATTCGTGAATTCAAACAACCTGTGGTCATTATCTCTACCTTTTAGTATTTAAAAAAAGATAATAATATTTTTTAAATATCTACAAAAAAGATTTTATAAACTTTTAAAAGTTGAACAAAATTATCCTAAGTTAAAGTTTCTCTAAGTAATGCAAATAGAAAAAATAATGAATGTGTGATCAATATTATCTATAAGAAGATTTTCTAGTTTGACTTTCAAAAGTTATAAATTATCAATCAAGTAATAATCTAATTTGTAGTTCACAAAATTTTTCATCAAGTATATTCTTGTTTGACTTATAAAAATAATAAATGACCATTTTATAAACAACTTCTATTAAGATTTCAAAATTGACCGATTATATTAAAATTTATGTTTATTTATCATGTTGTCTATTAGTGAAACACATGAGGTTAGGCCTGAAAATCGGATTGGGTGGGCATGGTAAGAATGAGATCTACTCCATAAAGGGGATGGTTACCACGTATTTTTTTTAAATTTTAAATTTTTAATAAATAAATAAATAAATAAGACACTTATTAATTATAGAGTAAATAGGGTATGGAAGGGAGGGAAATGAAGTAAAATAGGCAACCTCGGCATAGTGTAGGATAGTTTAAATTAGGCTATTAAGGAAATGATATATTTATCATATTGTGATATACGTCGTAAAACTTTCATTTGTAATGTAAATAAATATTTAATAATATTAATATAATAATAATAATATTTATGGATAAATTAACAATGTTAAAAATATTATTTAAGAATATTAACTTAACATTAGTATTAAGAAAACATATTAAACTTATTATCAACGAAATTTGAATAATACTTGAATGGTATAATTTAAAACATTATTTCTACCCACACACAAAAAAAAAAAAAATCATTTTTGAACATAACTGTGATGAAAATATTTTTTATCTAAATAATTTCAATGTCTTTTGTTGCCACAAAAAATATTTAGGCTGAAATTGAGTTCAATTACTTTGGACTTATAATCTATAAGTCAAATGTATCCCGAATAAGCTACTGAATTTAACGATCAAGCTTAAATTAATGGAAAAAAAAACAATTGATTCCTGATTCAAAACACAAATTTTTATGAGATTTATTTTCTTAGAAACATTAAACATTTATTACTTTAAACTAATTATAAATTATAATTTATACTTATATTATAAAGGAATAAGAGCCGAAATAAAATTATGTACGTCAAATACAAACAAAAAAAAGGGGGGTAAAACATAAAAAAATCGCACAGTTCCAAACCCTAAAAAAATGGCAAAACACCAAAAAAGTCGCTAACCCTAACAAAAAAAATTGCAAGAGAAGCTGCTTACACAGAAAGAGAGGAGGCTTCGACATGCATAAAAAAAATATCAAATTCAAATCTAAAACAATTTCCATTATTCTCGTAATAAAATCCAAACCTCAAATAATATTGATTGTTCTCAAAATAAAAAAAATAAAAAAACAATAATAAAAATATATATATATATATATATATATATATATATATATATATCTATATATCTATATATCTATATATCTATATATTAAAGGAGTAAGAGACAACATGTATGGTACATAAGTATATAAAACTCTAAAAAAAAAAGGGCAAACTCTCAAATCCTAAAATAATTTCATAATAGTGTCCAAAGACAATTCTAATTTCATAATAGAGTGAATAATATATTAAATTTGTCCGATAATAATTTTAACCAACTAATTTATCCAATAATTTATGTATGATTTAATAAGATATGCATATTTATAATCAAATTATATTCTTCTATGATATTTATACATATTCAACTTTAATAATTTAATTTCAAATTTTAATTAACTAAAAAAATATGAAAAAAATAATTATATATACGATCACTACATTTAAGAATTTGACTGAAATTCAAATTGAAAAAATAAATAATAAAATATTTCGTCATATAAAAAAACATTGTAAGTAATTCTTAATTATTTTTATTTTTTTAAAAAAATATATAAATTTAAAACAAAAATAAAAACATTTAATAATAAAACTCATGTTGCGCATGAATTTCTAAATTAGTATGTTAGAAAAGAGTAAGAGACGAAATGTAAGTTACCTACATTTGATATAAAGAAAATCAACAACAAAAAAGTCGCCTCAAACCCTAAAAAGAATAAACCAACAAAGTCGCATACAATGTTCGGCTTTTATTTTTATTTATTTTTTTGTTTATAAAAGTTAAAAAGAACTTTTGCAATAAAAATAATAACTTTCAAATATCAATATAACTCCCTCTAAAATTAATAACTTTTAAATATAAATTTAACTTCCTTAATTACTAATTTTAAAATAACATCCTTCAAAAACAATTATATAATAAAGTAGTAAAATATTGATAAATATGCTCTATATGTTTTAAAATTATACAAATTTTTTTATGTAAAAGTAATCTACATATTTTTCATGTTATTACCTGAAAAAAACCTAAAACAATAAATTTTCAAAAAAACATTGAATCATAAGATTTCAAATTTAAATTATTAAAACTGAAATATGACACTAATTTTGAACAAATTAAGTATTTTAATAATACCCATCAAATGAATAAATAAAATTTTAATTGATAAAAACTAAGTGCATTACTACTTGAAATGACCAATATTTAAATTTATATGTCAACACAATCAAAACTCATACAAATATTTTTTATTAAAATACCTGAAAAAATTAAAAATCATAATAAATAAGTGTTAGTACCGTGTACGAGCTAAAATCATAATATGTGGCTGTCACACACTCACACATAATATCAGGTGTTGACGTGGAAAACGACGTCTTTTAATTAAGAAAACAAACTAAAAACCATCACTCATCTCCTTTCTCATATCAGGCACGCACTCCATCTCCAATTTTATTTTTTTTGTTTGTGTAAATATAAATTTTCATATATGATATTTATGACAAAAAGTGAGCAATTTTATTGTTGATTTTTTTTTTGTTATATACGCAATATAAATTTTTATGTCTTTGTTTTTCTTTGCTAATTAGTTGTTGCACTATTTATTTTATTTTATTCTCTAATCGTTAATTATATTCTTATTATTTTACTTTATTGCTTTATTCTATATTAGAAGCATATATTAAATATAGAAAGATGTTCAAGATTTTTTCAAAATTTATATTTTAATGACATTTTTTATTCAAAATTAGAGATGTATTTCATTTCTCATTAAATAATTTTGTGAAATTTTATATTCTTAATGAAGTCATACAACCTTCAAAAAGTTAAAATATTTACAAAATGACGACCATTTAATATGTAAAAAAATAAAAATTATAGTGTAATATACAATTGATCTTTATTAGCAATATTTTTCAAAATTTTAATGAATACCATGCAAATATACAATAAAATTAGAGTATTTTTAGTATCTGTCAAATAACCACACATTTTTAACTAATTTGGTGTAGAACATAAATAATTATTCTTTATCTTTTCTCATTTAATAGTTAATTGAAACAATTTGATCGCTGTTATATCTAATGATAGATCATTCAACTTGCAATATCGTTTACTAAACTTTAATATAAATTAAATATTTTATACGATTTATTGTGTTAATTATTAATATTAAAAATTAATAAATCATTAGATCAAACAAACCATGAAAATTATAATTCATTTGATTCAAATAAAATTTAAGATTAAAGTATGGTTATTAGATATTTTAAAAAATAATTTCATTTTGATTACCGATTACAATCGTAAGAGTATAAGAATGATTTAGATAAATATTTTCTTAATTGTCTTTCAACAAATTTGTGCTTTGCACAAGTATAGTGGCTAGTTTTATTTTAATTTCTCTACAAATTCAAATTATTGTCTGAATTTAATATCGCTCACAGTTAATCAATTTTGAGATAATTTTTTATGAACAAAACAATTGTATTTCAAATTTTTCCATCCCAATTTACAAGCTAAATAAGGAAAAAAGAAAAAAAGTTTTACTATTTGCCAAAGTTTCCCACAAAAAATGTATCAAATGTTGGCAATATCTAAACAAAATAAGCAATTTTCTTATAATTCAATAATAATAAAATCATACACTAGAAACTTTAAAGGAATTCAAAATATATTACATACTAGCGATAAAGAAGTGTACATAATACATATAAATTTGTGATTATTGTTTGAATGTAAATTATTCTAAATAAGATTGATTTGATTAATTATATTGAATTAATTTGTGATTGTTTAATCATTAATTGGTTGATCAAATTGATCGATAACTCTAACGTTAATAATTTGTGATATTTTAGAATTGTAATAAATTTATAATACAATTCTAATTTTAAAATTTCACAGTCCTAAGCTTGACATAAATGTAACTACAACTCTTTTTTTCTTTAGCGTAAACAGAGGCCACCGATTTCGAAATTCGTACTTATACTTTAACCAGTTAAACGAAGTACAGTAGTTTTTTTTCTTCTTTTTTTTTTTTTTTTATGTAACCAAAATAGGAAAAAGAAAAAAGAAGTATCGTAGTTATCATTCAATTATTTAGCTAATTATTATCTGTCCTTTTATTACGAAGTTGTTTAACTATATTCATTGACAAAAAAAAATATCTTCTCAAATGTAACTATCGACAAACGTTTTACAATGTCATAACTTATTTTAATAATTTGTAGAAATAAAAAGTTTTAGAATAAAAAAAAGTTCAAAAAATTTAAACATTTAAGATTATGTAAAGGTGTGCAATGTACACAATGTCACACGATAACTCAAAACTTTCCATATAATCTTATAATTTAATAATAAATAATTTTGTTTGAATAACCTTTCATGCTTATTTAAAAATGAAAATGGGGTACTTTTCGATTCATAATTGCTGATTCGTCTAACCTGTGAATTTCTCTAGATTGACCTTAACATGTCCAATCATTAAGCTAGCTGCCAATTATTTGCATTATTAATATAAATCATGGCTTCTTGTCAACAGATTGTTAAGGAACTAGATATGATCAAGATCTAGAAACTACAAAAATTTTAAAAATAAAATTAGAATAATCTTGTAGTATATGATAACGATGTTGAACTAAATTATTGGCGTAACTAATAAATGTTATTCCTAATGTTTCATAAAAATAACAATATTTGAAAATAAATTTTGTTACAGAAAAAAAACAACATTTGCATAATTTTTTCATTATAATAATGTAACATATTTTAAAATCTGTCATTACAATATTCTTATATGATTTTTAATTGGACATTCATAATAAATTTAATTAAAAAAACTTATTATTTCTACATGTAATTTTTAGTCAAATATACAAAATTAAAAATTGTCAAAAACTCAAATGTTACTTTTTTTGTGGAATAGAGTGAGTAGTTTAGTTGATAAGTCTCAACGAATATTAAAATTAAAATTTGTCTATTATTCGTATAACTTATAAATATCACAATTAATATTTTTTTGAAGCTTGTTGACATATCTTGACTTGAACGTGTGAAACTCACCTAAACCCTTTTACTTATATGAGTGATTATATATTTTTTTAACACTATTATTGTTTATATTCATATATTTTCCATTTCAAAATATATTTTCATGTGTTTAGATACATTCAAATTGATTTTTAATATAAAAAAATTTAAAGACCGTATAATATAAATAATTATTGATAAAAACAATCACTTATTTTTTATGTTTCCTAAACTTAACTACCCTCCACTTTTAAATATATATTGCACATGCGAGTCGAATGCAACCGATATGAATATGATATTCACATCATCATAAATCAAACAGACAAGAGGAGGATAAAGACTAAATGGACCATATATTTTGTCTTAGACGGTACCGATAATTTTAGCCATGTGAAGTGCTGATGATTTATTAGTACACATTCCACATGACGTTTTGGAACTATTATTTTCCTTAGCAAAATCTCACTATGCTAGGCATTTTCCATCTTATTATATTTTCCATCAATCGTATTCCATTCGTAAGCAAGGGATTACATGAATTTTGATATTTTTTATTTATATGAATTGCATTATATTTTGTGCCATATGCATTAAAGTTCTTATAAACGGAGAGTAAAATGTAAAATTGTTTCTCGAAATTGTAGGTGATTTGCAAAACCTCCCTCCAATTAATATTTTTTGTAAATTTATTCACTCAAGTTACCAAAATTTATCAAAATTGATCTGATCCAACTTTTCATTCAAAAAATCTGACCCAAGTTGATAATAATTATACGATCCATTAACTTTGAGAGTAAAATAATCATTTAAATTGCTAAATATAAGAAGAAAAGAAAACATAATGCTCATAGATATTTAAATGATTGTTTCAACATCTCATTTTTTATATATTTTTAATTTGGAAGATCATATTTTCTTCTACCCCCTCCTTTTTTACTAACTAAATGACTGTTTTATGCTTACAATTAATAAATATTATAAATATTATTGACTTTAGCTAGATTTTTTGGCTAAAAAATTAAATCAAGTTAGTTTTGATAAGTTGAGGGAACGGTTTTGTAAAAAAATAATTTAGAAGGAAGATTTTGCAAATGACCCATAACTTTGAGGGAAATTTTTGCAGTTTAGTCTATCAATGAAATATTTAACTCATGTAAAAATATTATTTCTTTTATTTTGTTTCCAAATACATTTGTTGCACAACATGTCGTTTGAATTTAAAATTTGAAAATTTGCATCACTTTATCTTTATTTTTCAAACCGTAAAATAACTACGATACTTGTATATATTCTTGGGGTAAAATAGACTTTTGGTACATGTATTGACACCTATTGTATGAAATGAAGTTGTTAACAAATTGGTATTCAAACTATAATTTATTAACATTAATGTGTTCATATCACAGTTTTTTTAACAAATCGTTAAATCGGAGTACAAATGGGTAACAAAGTTAAATAGCATGTCACGTGTATGTAATGTGTTTAAAATTTTATCCTTATTACGAAATAATTTATGGTACTTGTATTGAAATTGTATTAACAAATTGGTACATAAATTAAAATTTCTTAACAAATTGATATGAATTAAATTTTATTAATACCATGCTAAACAAATTGCTATGTTAATATATACTAAAAGTTGATATGTTTTTTAATTTATATTTATGTATATTTTTTAATATTCAATATAGATCATACAAGTAGAGAATGACAAGTACTATCTTTGTCCCAAAAATGATAAATTAAGTACAATTTGCACACTTTTTAAGAAATACATTTTAAAGAAGTAAGATTACCTATATATCCTTTACAGTGAGTCCATATAATAATTTTTAAATACCATATTTGTGTTGGGTTTCGACAAATAAAATGCAGCGGAATAAAAAAAATGATTTAAAATAAAACGAAACCCTAACCCGAGGATCCATGCGAAACAATTTAATATAGATGGTTTAAGATTTTACCGATTAAGCCTGCCAGATCAAAAGCTTTGATGAGGGTGTTGAACGTCTCCAAATCTTTAACGCAATCCAACTGGACGACGCCTTTACGGTATCCACACGAACACCCCACAAATCGTCTCACGATCCGAAATAAGGAGAATTGTAGTACTAGCTGCTGAATCTGTTTCTCTCTCTCTCTCTCTTAACTCTAGTCTCTCTCTAATAAGCGGCTAGAGTTTTAGAAAACGTATATCTCTGAGAGAACAACTGATATATCCTATATATAGTTGTGTATAGAGTAAATCCAAACCCTAATCTGATTAGGAGAATAAAATCTGAATTTTATATTTATTATATATTTTAATCAAATCTTACTTAATTAATATATATGTCAAATAAATATATATTCTTATTTTCTTCCAAGGGACTCTAATATATTTATACAGATTACATACATATAATTTAAAGTCATGATTTAAATAAAATCAATCTTATTAATATATTAAAATCACTGACATTTAAATTAATCTCCTTAATGAATGTTCTTAGTGTGCGACCCTATAGGTTATTATTACGTTGGCAATAATTTTAAATTAATTTATAAAATTATAAACAGTGAGTGACATCTAGTAATACATCACTGTTATCCAAGTAATAATAAAGTCGTTGATTCGACGCAACCTTTTCGTGACCAATGTTTCAATGTAATTTAATTATTTTAACCTTGATATCTAAGATTAAATTCAAGGAATGGATGTGTCATCCTTTCCATAATTTAATCTCAGTTTTCTTGATCAATGAGTAGACTATATGAAAAAAATCTCTATTTGAGCATGGCCATACATTTCATAATCTCACTCAATCAAGAGGCCTATAGATATCACCCCTAATTTATAGGAGGCTTAAATTCCATCTACATCATTCTCATTTCTCACATAACTCATGATGTATCCAACAATCATCTTTATCGTCCACCCGGTTAAAGGTGACTTTTGGCAATGTCAAAACATATAACTCCTTATGTAGAAATGTCATGACTTCAGGTCGAAGGACCATTACATCATTGTCACTATGAGAATTACTTATGACACATAGCATAATACTCCATGCAGAATTCTCATGGTGGGTCTGTCCAGTATACTGTTCTCTAACATGGTACCTATGCATCAACTTAATATATCTCGTATATATTTATGACCAATGAGATGTGGCCATCAGTCAATCCACATACTAGTCTCAATGTATTATTGTTGTCCCACTAACAATAATATTCAACTAGGGATATTTAAGAATAATGATATGTATATATAACATACTTATACGATTCCATATTCAAGTCACATACTGGAATCCATATAATTAATATCATTTTTCTAAGGACATTTATTATTTTAACATTTATATAACGTAGTAAATAAAATATAATAAAAGAAATTATCATTTAACCAAAACATAACATAAATATAGTGTCACAATCATTACATAATTGGCCACTAGGGCATTCATTCCAACAATTTGTACCTTTGTTATTCCCAATAAAAAAAATATGTTCACTTGTAAAGTTAAATTAATTAACTTATATTTCATTAATGTAATTAAGTCATCCTTTTTGGGATAGAGGGAGTAATAAAAAAGAGGTCATGTATATATAGTTACGATGATGTATGTGTGGGTATAATGTGTTGTGTGATATACGCCTATGTGTTGCAAGGACGAAAAAAGGGACACAAAGGGAGTGAGCTACCATAGGCAGCGATCGAAGGGGACTGAAGCCGAGAGAAAGGGTAAGTTGTCATGGTTGGCAGTGATAGCTCAGCTGAACGACGATTAAGAAAAGCCAAGAGAAAGGGTAAGTCGTCATGGTCGGCAGAGATGCTTGGCCCTAATGACGATTAAGCGAAGCCTAGGGAAAGGATAAGTCATCATAGTCGATAGCGATGCTTGGCCGAATGACGACTTAGCGAAGCCGAGGTAAAGGGATAGCCACCATGGTCAATGGCGACTCGGACGAAAAGGAAACTAGCATAACAGAATATGGTTGAGCATAGATGAGGTGATGGGTAAGCGACCAGCGTCGGCCGCGATTTGGACGAAGAAGAAATTGGACAGTGGCTTATAATGACGACCAAGGGGAGAGGAGACGAGAAACTGAGAGGGAGAGAGAGAGAGAGAGTCGCGAGAGAGGTAGAGGAAGTAGGATGTACGACAGTCAAAGAAGGAGGAGGGAATCAGACATAGGAAACGCAATGGTCAGTTGTCATGGCTGCAGTCACTGTGACGATGACTGTTGTTGATGGTTACTCTAGTAAGATCAATTAGAGATTAATTAAGGGACGACTTACCCAAGTTCAAAGTGGGGTAAATACCGAACAATAGTCCACAGAAGTAAATGCTTGGTCACACCTGACTCTTGCACGTGACTCGACACTTAGAGTCTGTAACCTAAGGCGGCCTCGAGCGAATTAATGGATGATCAATTAATATAGATCGTATCGAGGAAAGGAAGATAACCTCAGTAAGTTATAAAAGGGACCTGTATCCGACCCTAAAGACTATTTTAAGTCCAAGATGACCTCATTTAGACTAATGCACATAGTTTAAGCACAACGTGAGCATGATATGCACTCACATGATGACGTAGTTTAATCAAGACATTCATGTTGCATCTGACAAAAGTATTCCCACTGAAGGGGAGAGTTAGTCGTCAGTAGAAACACTTTATTTTTGCTGCAAAACGAGTCAAGAATATTCTCACTCCTCCTTATTCATTTATGCGCATTATCTTTTGGTTCGATACGTGTGTAATGTGATAACATACTTATTTTATTTGATTTCATGAAGGACTATGTTATACTTTAGCTTCCGCTAGTATGATATGAATGAATGTGCATGAATATAATTGAGTTTTGATTTATCAGTTATTCTTTAATATTATATATGTGCAATGAATGAGAATGACATGTCCTTTACTAAGTCATGCCTCATGGTTGGCCAAATGGCAGGATATGTGCTGATTTGTCTTGTCACCCGGCCTAGAGGTTTTATAGTGACTACACACGTTCATACATTGAAGGACCATGTCGTTATAGCTCGACCAATTGTACGCGGTATGGACGAGTTTAGTCCTAGCTGGATATTGTCTGAGAAAGATATACACAGGTTGAGACATGTATTTCTTCAAGGAGGGTCGCACGTTGTTTATCATTGGTAATCCTCAGAGTTTTTTGCAGATTCCGTGGCGTCGAATTGTTTCACTAAATCTCACAAACAAAATTGAACATTTATTAATACTTTAGAACCACCTTTTGTGTTTATATATTTACCGAGTGCAAATCGCTTATCCTTGTTTAATTTAATATTTTACAGTGTATGATGCAAAAGCTAAACCCTCGAACAAGGGAAATGCAAAAATGATTGGATACTGAACTCTACGTCGATCTTGTGGGTGACCATTGAGGGAGGGAGAGTTTCAGAGATTTTACAATATTTTGGACTATAATTTGAAAACACCTTAGCTTCCACTGAAAATTTAATATTTTGGGTTTGTAATAACTCACTACTAATATGTTAGCTTCAATTATGCTATGAAATGATGTAATGTTATATGTTCTCCCTCTATTGACGATGCATTCATCTATTATGGGATTTTAGAGCCGTCACAAACAATGCAAATAACTTTCACGTGTAAAACGTACACATCATATCTTGATTAAACTATTAAAGTTTTGTTTATTTCAATTTAAATTTTAGAGATTGTAGTTTCTAATAATTAAATTAATTTACCAAAATTTAAAATTTTTAAAATATAAGTTAAAATAAGCAAGAATAAAGTCAAGACTGCTTGATGGCCCAAGGAACTCAAATTTTAACTTCAAAAAAACATTTAAAAAAGAAAAACAACAAAACAAACAACAAAATTGTAAGTGTAAAATGATTTGCTGATTTATTTGATTCTTTATTTGGCTTATTCCATGCAAGAAAGAGAATTCTTTGACTGATGTAAATTCTACTAGTTGTTTTGACTTGGACATTCTAATTTGTCTATAAGATTTACGTCAAAATTTTATTGTCAACTACTACGCATTATTTTAATAGATATTTCAAAATTATTACTATGATATGTAAAAATAATATATAACCATAATTATAATGTTGTGTTTTGTGAAACTTAAAATAGAAAGAAAAGAAGAGAGAAGAAGGAATTTAAACAATTACTTTTCAAATATCTTGTTTGTGAAATTTATAAGAAAAGAACATAGACGAAAAGAAAGGAATTTAAATCAAAGTCTCTCAAAAAATTTCTTTCAAAATGTGAAAAGATTTGGAAAGGATTTACTTTAACACTTAAAGTACCCTCTAGATAATATATACAAATAATTATAATTACCAACTAATCTTTTTTCTCTCTGCAACATAAATACAAGAAAAGAAAATTCGTATACTATTTTCTCTCTTAAATATTAATTTATTTTCTTTAGAATTTTACAAACATAGCGTAAATTCTCTGATCTATAAAATGTCATGATCTTAAAATACAATAGTCTTTCACAAACTTATTTTTATAATTTAAGGGAAAAGAAGAAAAGGAAGTTGAATTCTCCTCCATACTAATTTTATCCATATCATTGATACTCTCAATATAAATCATTAATAAACACAAATTCATTTAAATTAAATAAAAAATAAATATATTTTAAAATAAATCAATAATTAATAAGGAGAGTATACACTGTATGAATAACATTCGTACGAAGGGAGCTCAGCTCAAGAAAAGGACACAAGTGCTACAATGGTCAACGTGAATAGGGAATTCTTTTGTACAAGAACATGCTTATATATACCCATAACTTTAAAAATTATTAGAACACAACAAAATAGATTTCCGGCCTACCATTTTGTTAAAAATACGCTGTACATACGTTAATTTTTTATTTTTTTTTGTTACTTCCCGCTCAGTATTCAAATTTTTTCAGCTAATTCAGATTAGATTTCGGTAGAATACTCCCAACAATGTACATTATATTTTCAGTGCTCGAAACAAAAATCTTTAATTAAATGAACTCAAACTCTTTCCATTTGAGTAACACATACATGAGTATGTTTTTTTTTAATTGTAGTTTTAAGATAATAAATGACAGATATGTGATAATATTGAGCTAAAGTGATATTCAAGTGATGCACCTTTTAAATTATTCCAACCAAGTCATTTTTCTCACTTTTTTTTTTCAAAATTACCCTTATTGAATATTTTAATTATAATAATTTTTAATTAAGTAAATATTGTCATTGACAACTCATCCCACTGGTCGCCAATGATCGGATGTCACCGTCGGTTGTCAAACGTCGCCACCTGTCGTCAAATGTTGCCAGGCACTGACCACCGCTTAGTTCCAGTACCAAAGATTTTAGTAATATTAACTGATGTTTTAGTAACTTAAACAAAAATATTTTAGTAATATTAACACATCCATCTGTAATATTATTATACCTATTTAATTATTATCATGATGAGCAGATCAATACACATATCTATCACTACCTATAGTGTTGGTGATTGTCAATCATCGTGTACCAGCGCCATAGGTCGTCGATCCACCACCACCAAACACCGACCACTACAGTCGTTCGTCACAGACCGCCACCATTGGTTGTTGCTTAAGTCACCACCACTCCAACTATTACTAAATATATTTGTAATAAATAAATTTTAATAGATATTTTAGTAACCTTCGCAGATAGTTTAGCAATATTAGAACATTATTTAGTTACATTAGTACGATAAAATATACTGATATCAAAATTGACTTATAATGACTATAATCTCTCATTATTAACTTTAAAAATTTATATTTCATCACCACCAATAGCATCTCATCACAATCATCATGAAATATGTATCATCTCCATTAATTAAGAACTAAAAAAGAAGAAGAATGAGAAGTTAATAATAAAAGACATTGTAATCATCACCACAATCATTAAACCGCCATCATTATACATTAAACAGTCAACACCTCCACCACGACAACAATCAAATTGCCATAGTTACAAATAATGACCAATATCATAAATCTATTAAACTTACAAAACACTATGACTAAAATACTTAAGTTTTTAACAAGTTTTCTAAAATTACTAAATACTTGACGTAAATTACTAAAAAAAATACCAAAATCTCTGGCCAAGTCTCTACCACTATCATTTTCAATTTTTTCCAGATTTGCTATAAAAACTTATAGATTTGTTGTCTAAAACTACAGATCTATCTCCATAACTTTGAAATTCGTCATTGAACATTTAGATCTAGTTTCAAAACTTTTAAAACTTAAAAAAAAAAAGAAAAAAGATGATGATGAAAATAGATTAGATTCATGGCATTTTCAGTGGTGGTGACGGTTCAAAGACAAAAATATGTGATGGTGGCGGTGATGCTTGGGTGGTAATGGCGGCGGTGGTGAAAAATTACAAGAATAAGATATATGATGATGTAGATTGATGAATCACATATAGAGGACAGAGTTATGGTGATGCTCCTCACAAACATTTGCCAGATGTGACAGTGGGACGACGACAATGTGATGACGACATCTGCAGGTTTTGAGGTGGAGAAGTAATAAACCTAGAGAGAAGTGTAAAAAAGGAAGAGAGTGTGAAGAAAAGAATACTAAGAGATATAAAGAGAAAGAAAAATATAAAAAGGGTGTAAGAGTCTTTGTACTAATAAAATATCACTTGGATTGAATGATTTTAAAATAATACAAATGGAATGAAAATAGGTTTCAACTAGGACTCCAGCATGTCATTTTCTCTTCCAAATAAGCCATTGAATTTCGTGCCAAAAAACTTAAATTTTTAAAAATAATCGATTCCTAATTCAAATATAAATTGTTATATAATTTATTTTTCCTAGCAACATTAAACATTTATTATTTTAAAGTAATCATAATTTATATATTACTTCAATATTTTATGCATCAATAAAACTAATGTATAATGTCAATTTTTACGTGAAGTGGCGAAATGTGCAAAAGAGTGAATATATATGTCATATCATGTGAGAACTTGAAAAATAAAATGAAGTTTTGTTGTAAAATTAATTCATATTATGATTAATTTATATTATGTATGAAGGTTTAATTTTTATTCGGTATGAATAATAAATTCATATATTGAATAAAAGTTTCTATGGCAATGTGATGTCCAAAAGATTTTAAATATATTTTGAGCTCAAATCTTTAAATGATTATTTTTTATTTAAGTATTATCAAGAGTAAGTGAAATTTACTCACGTGAGGAAGGCAAACAATACACGGGTGAGCTACAGTGTTTATTTTGAACCAAAGACTGCAGTGAGGCAAGTGATATAATTATATTATATCAGAATGAGTTGCATGTGACCCATCAAATTGTAAATCAATTCCAACAGTACACTAGATTGTTGGTTATGATCGATGTCTGACTGACTTTTAGCAGCCATAACATCGCTCTTTCTAACCAATCACTTCTTTCTAAAGCTTGTTACTGGTCAATACAGCCAACGACTGAGAACTACTCTCAAATAATCCAACTGCACTTGTTGTTCGGCAAATGATATAAATATATCATTTGAAGTACAACCCTAGCCCCACTTTCATAAATTTTATATACAGCCAACCACCCACAAAATCCAAGTTCACTTTCAAGAGCAACTGTTTTTCTCGAAGAACAACCCATGTTTTTAACTTCTTCTTTACAGCCAAAAAGGTAAGAGCACTATATTAAAGTCATGCTCTATCCTGCACTATTTTGTTCTGTTATGCATGCCATGTTTATAAAAATACCTTGTTTATTCACTTCCAAAAGTATGACTTAATGCTAAAGGCATCTGGAAGGCTATCCAAGATGAGAGTAAGGAATGTTGACGATCACCTTGTAGACAACTATTAACTTCCTAATATTTCTTTTTATCCGTAGTTAGAACACCATGCTTGTGTCTCTGACAACCAGAGTTCTTGAAGTCTAGTAGTGTCCATAAGAATAAGAAATGTTTCACACTACAAGATAGATGATGAAAGAATACCCTTTGTATGGTTATCTATTCATAACACCACCCATTAAAGAATGAGAAAATCACCACTGTATCGGAGACAAGTCCTAATTTAGTCTATGATCAACAAACTTGTTAGTCTCTGATGAACAAAATTTTGTTAGTGTCTGATAAACAAAACTTGTTAGTCCCCGATGAACATTTTTTTCTTAGTTTTTGAGAGGCAATTATACTAGTCTCTGATAACTTATTAAGTTTGGCGTTGAATAAATTATCCACCGATGAGTTTGATGCTGACTTATTGAGTTTGGCGCTGAACAAATTACCCATCGATGAGTTTGGCGACAGTCAATAGACTTTGGTGGTAGTCAAATGGATTATCAACGAGTTTGGCGATGAACAAATCCATCCCCTGATGGTCGAGGCCCATTCCCTGATGAACAAGGACCATCCCCTGATAACCAATCATCCCTTGATATGTAATTATCTATTGATGACCAGTCATCCCCTAACGAGTAAATTATCCACTAATGACTAATTTATCCCCCGATGGTCATTCTTAACCCCTGATGACTGTTAGAGTGTATGCCCTAATGGCCAATTATGTAATGACTGTGACACTATATTTATGCTATGTTTTGGTTAAATGATAATTTCTTTTATTATGTTTTATTTACTGTGTTATATAAATATTAACATAATAAATGTCTTTAGAAGAATGATACTAATTATATGAATTCAAGTATGTGACTTGAATATGAGATCATATAAGTATGTAATGTATCATTATTTTTAAATGTCCCTAGTCGAGTATCATTGTCAGTGGGACAACAATAATACATTGAGACTAGTATGTGGATTAACTGATGGCCATATCTCATTGGTCATAAATATATATACGAAATATATTAAGTTGATACATAGGTACATTGTACTGGACAGACTCACCATGAGAATTCTACAGGGAGCATTATGCTATGTGTCATAAGTAATTTTCATAGTGACAATGATGTAATGGTCCTTATACCAGAAGTCATGACATTTCTACATAAGGAGTTATGCGTTTTGACATTATCAAAAGTCACCTTTAACTGGGTGGACGATAAAGGTGATTGTTGGATGCATAATGAGTTATGTGAGAAATGAGAATGATGTAGATGGAATTTAAGCCTCCTATAAATTAGGGGTGATATCTATAGGCCTCTTGATTGAGTGAGACTATGAAATGCATGGTCATGCTCAAATAGAGATTTGTTTCATATAGTTTACTCATTGATCAAGAAAACTGAGATTAAATTATGAAGAGGATGACACATCCATGCCTTGAATTTAATCTTAGATATCATGTTTAAAAGGATTAAGTTACATTGAAACATTGGTCACGAAAGGTAACGTCGAATCTATGACTTTATTATTACTTGGGTAACAGTGATGTATTACTAGATGTCACTCACTGTTTATAATTTTATAATATGATTTAAATTATTGCCAACGTAATAATAATCTACAGGGTCACATACAAAGAACATTCGTCAAGGAGATATAATTTAAATGTCAATGATTTTAATATATCAATAAGATTGATTTAATTAAATCATGGCTTTAAATTATATATATATATATATTTAATCTGTATGAAGTAGAGTATTTTGGAAGGAAATACGAATATATATTTATTTGTACATATATATATTAATTAAGTGAGACTTGATTAAATATATATCTAATAAATATAAAATTCAGATTAAAATTCTCCTAATTAGATTAGGTTTTGGAATTACTCTATAAAAGGTTATATATATATGATATATCAGCTACTCTCTCTAACTAACGCTTCACGTATTCTAAGAACCCTAGCCGCTCATAAGAGAGAGACTAGAGTTAAGAAAGATAGAGGGAAAAGAGAGATATAGATCATACAGCTAGTACTGAAACTCTCCTTGTTCGGATCGTAAGACGGTTCGTAGGTGTTTGTGTGGATACTGTAGAGACGTTGTCCAGTTGGATTGCGTTAAAGATTTGGAGACGATCAACACCTTCACCAAAACTTCAGATTTGCACTTTTAATTAGTAAAATCTTAAACTATCTGTATTAAATTGTTTCGCTTAGATCCTCGGGTTTGGGTTTCGTTTTTTTTTAATCGTATTGTTTCGCTGCATTTTATCCTACGAAACCCTACAATGACCACTTTTATGCTATAATGACTACTCATTGATGCGCAACTTATCTTTAAGGGTATGAAATATTATTTTCTTCAATTAACTAAGATATTTTTATTATTATTAATCATTAAACCTCAACAGTTCAGATGTCAATTTAAGACATTAAAAGTTTAAGGACATCACATGTGTGCATTTTCTCATATCTTTATCAAAAGTATAAATTTCTCATATTATGTCAATATGCATGTTTATAGAGTTTTTCGCTCACGAGTGTGTTGAGAGTTAAATTTAGCTAAGGACCAAGGCAAGTATATACTCACTCTACTTTCTTTTAATTAATAAGTATGATCATTCTTTCGATATACGCAATGTATCCAAGATATTATGTCAATGTTCATAATTCAATTTCTTCAAAGTTAAGTAACGTATGATCCCTTGATCTGATGTACGTGAAAATGTTGTAGTAGAATCAAGCATTCTTTGGCTGGATATTAGCTATTCAAATTCGCTAACATGCCAAGGTAAATCCTATATGGATAGAAAAAGACTTAATTTTTCTCACCCCATACTTGTAAAGTATATCCGTGTGGATAACTAAAGGCTACTGAGTTGCATCTGCCTGACACCCCAGTCCTAGGAATAATAGGGAACGAAAATCGAGGCATCGGTAACCGAACCCTCACAGATAAAAGATTTCTACTTTGACTACGTATATCATTTTGATGAAGTCGAACGGTGGTCAGGCTAGCCAGCTGATATACTGTTTGATATAAAGTTCCTAAGGGCACGTGCGCCAAACGGACATGGTTATAAATGCGCATGTGAAATGATTCTTTATTTTTTTAAGTAAAAGGTCAAATCCCTCGTTATCTCTCGGGGACCCTGAAATATATTTTTCCTCTAAGTTATTAAGAGACGATGACATTGTTTCTGTCCAACCTCACAAACACTTAAACCAATAAATTATCCATCTTCAAAGTTCACCCAGTACTTGATTATATACTTGCGAGCGTAAATCGCTCATGTTGCTATTATCTAATGTTTTTACAGTATATGACGAGAATGACACGATGAACGTTTTCTGATCGCCCTCTTATAATGACATTCAGGGGAAGAGTGAAACGTGAGACTATAATTGAAATGTTTAGAGTATAAGACCTGTGTGGGCCCCTCATAGACTTTCGATGTTAGAACTTTATTTTTGAATGAATGTAATAAGGAATACTATTTATTTTTCTTATTTAATGTTATGCATGCTTGGATGATGTTACTTTTCTTTTGTCAATTATTGACGGTGTTTGAAGTCTGATATATAATTTTTGGGGCCGCCACATATCATATCATTGGAGATAAATGAAAAGCCAAAATATAAATAAGTATATTGGTACATGAGATTTTAGTCCAATGATTAAGGCTGAGGTATTGTAATCAAAATGTTATATATTCAATTTTCACTGGCATTAGTTGAGACTCCTCTTATTAAAGCGAGACTTTCTCTTTTTTGTGAAGTTAATTCATGTTATATGATTCATATTGTGATCGTAATACATTTATAATGAAATTCAAAAAAATAAAGAAAAAGTATATAGGTATATAACTATGTATTAGTCTATTTTGGGTTGGTTTATATTGGACTGATTCATTTATTGACAAAATTTTATCCTAATTTTTCTACAAACTTAAATGATTGTTTAAACTTAACTTTGCACTCAAATCAATTTTAAGAGAATTTTTTGCGAACCGAACGTTTGAATTTGGGATTTTTCCATATTAATTTACAAGCCTACATAAGAGAAAAAGAACCACGTTAAAATCGTACACTAAACAAAATAAACAAGTTTCTTATAATTCAACAATAGTAAAATCGTGCAGTAAAAACTGTAGAATCATGTTTATAGGAACTCAAAATATATTACATATTACAAGGAAAAAATATATTATTAAACCCTGCAAATTAGTTGATGGGTGTGTGAATGTGTACGTGAATTCCAGATACTGGCCTCCTATGTAACAAAAAAATAAAAAAATAATATATATATATGTGTGTGTGTGTGTGTATTAGTGTTAAAGAGCTTAACATAGTACGAGTAAAATTACGATTGTTGTTTGGAACTAAATTATTTTAAATAAAATTAATTTGATCGATTATATTGAATTAATTTGTGACTATTTAATCAAATTAATTTTAATCATTGATTAAATTGATCAGTAACTCTAACGTTGTTAATTTGTGATATTTTAGAATTTGTGGTCTTAAAATAAAATAGTCTTTCACAAATTTATTTTTTTAATTAAAGAAGAAAGAAGAAAAGGACACAAATGAAATAATGGTCAACGTGACTAGGGAATTCTTTTGTACAATAACATGCTTATGGGCCAATAACTTTGAAAATGATTAGAGCACAATAAAACAGATTTCAGGTCTACTGTTTTGCTAAAACTACACTGTACATATTTTATTATTTTTTTTGCTAAATACAAATGCCTTATTCTTCACTTAAATTGCGTATAAATGTTGAATTTTTCAATATTGTTACTTGAAAATTAAAGAAAAATATGATAAAAGAACAAATTTTGGTTAATATACAGGTGTTCACTTATTGGGAACTAAGTAATGAAAAAACAAAAGAGTTCAAAAGCAACGGAGGAAGTAAAAGTTATGTAAAAAATGAACATAACTTGTTCAAAACCACTATTTATGTGAGAATAATATGGTTTAAATTTTCTCAATTTCTCAATGTGTATAATAAGTTATGGGAGATTAATATTCAAGTTAATAGCAACTTTGAAATTAAAAGAGTTTTACATATTGTAACAAAGTAGTTTTTTATATGGATTTGGCTACTGTGTGTGAGATCCTCCAAGCAGCAAGTAATTTAATTTTCACCATTTTGTTTAACAAAACAATAAAGGAAATAGGAAAGAAAGTGAACATGTGAAATAAAAGAACAACATTAGAATGTGTTTGCGACTTTGGGCTGAAAAGTGATTTATTGTGGTAAATTTCTAGAAACATAGAAGTGAGTGTAAGTAAAGTCTGTGTATATATATTTTTGTCATTGGAGTAATTAGAGAAAAAATTACTTGCTTCCCTTTCCTTCTTTTGAAGTATTTTTAAAAACATTATTTATAAAATTTAATTTAATTGATAAGACTTAATAATATCAACTTGGGAGTTAGTATTATCAACAATTCTTCTCGGCAACTAATTCCACTGTAACATGCCTTAACCATAGAAAGAATGATTTTTTTCCTCTTTGATATTTGTTACATATTTTTATTTATTTATTTTTGTTACAAAAATTTTAGATTAGAGGTTCTCTCAGGTTAGGGTCAGAGTATGTCATTAGTCTATTTAAAGATTTAAAGTGATATTTATAGATTATTCACAAAAAAAAATAAATTAATAAAATTTAAACTCTCAACCTAATAGAAAAATTTGCCGAGCCTTGACATCTCTTAATTTTGGATTAAAGAATTTCCTCGCCCTAATTATTGTAAATAAAAAAATAAATAAAACAGAGATGGAAGTATATCTAAGTTTTTGGTGTTAATACTCGATACAATAATATTAACCTTTATTTTCTAAAGATATATTGAAATCAATGAACTATTGCTATATACTCCATCCATTATAAATAAGTACTTATTAAATTTTAATTGTTAAAGATTTAAAAATGTTGATCGCTACTTTTTGCCTGTTCTTTAAGTAAATTATTGCTACTTTTTGATGTTTATTGTATTGGAAAATTTATTTTTTTATCCCTTAATTTATAATGATTTATTATTTAGTTTCTTATTTATTTATTTTATTTTTCAATCCTTCAACTAATTATTTTTAATTTTTAATATCCTTCCATCAACTTTTCATTAACAGGAGTTGCTGACATATATATTACACAATAACTTGTGATGATATGTTAGTTTATTGTCCAATAAGGTAACACTACATAGATCATGGGACCCTTATATTTTCTTCTTCCTCGAGATCTGATCTAGCCGAAATTATATTCGGACAGCAACATTGCATAACATTTAATTTTTAATCAATTTAATCCGTTTTAATTGAGGACATGAATTTGCACCAAGTAACACAACAAAATGGAAAAAATGTGGGATCAAAATCAATGTGAACAAAAAGATAATTAAAACCTATTAGTTATTAAGATTTGAAACCCCATAAGTTATTAGTTGAGGGAAGATAATTTTAATTCTCCCTATGATATTTCTTATTTTTGTATAATTTAGGCTTGAGTTTGACATTCATGAATTTAGACTCTCAATGTAGTACATGTAAACTTACCTCGTTTAATATTAAAACATGTAAAACTCAAATTATACTCAATTCTATTTCATGTTCAAGTAGAGTTCAGGTTACTCCATGTGATTTCCTTCGGGGGGGAAAAAAACAATTTATGTATATATTTACCCAAATTCAAGAATTGTTAAAAGCAAACTTAAAAATAAAAAAAGTTTAATGCAAATTGGTTTAACACCTTATTCAGATCTATTTAACGTCGAAATAAACATATGTTCTAAGGAAATGATATTTTCAAATTGTGACACCAATTTAATATTTGATGATATTTTTAGCGTTGAAAAATAATTTAATAACACTTATTGACTTGACAATAATATCACTTGATACATTCCAAACCAAAATTCAATATGTTTGCCAAATTACCTGCAATTCTTTGAACCTACAACATGGTACTTTCACTAGAAAATTATTGGAGAATTTATCTTAATATTGGAATGTTCCAACATCATTTAAAAACTAAAAAATATTGGAGTAATTTTTTTTAGGTTTGAATGAATTTATCTTGAAAATGATGGGATATACTCATTTAAAATTTGTAACATCCAAGGTGTTGTCTCTTCCTTGTCCAAAGTCTTGACTCACTTTTCATCCCCATTTAAACTCTCATCTCTCTCCTCTCTCCTCTCTCTGCTTTTTTCAGCTCTTTCTCGTTGTTCCTCTAAATAATTTTTTCGAAACCCTAGCGACCACCATTGCTAGATCGTTGGCTTTTCTCTAGTTCTTACTCGGGCACTGAAGAAAAGAAGGATTTTTTCAGAATTATTCAACAGCGGGTGTTTCCCAAGAACTAAATTGGGTGAGTTTAGTTGTATGATTTAGGTTTCTGTTTATGTTTGCTTTGATGGGTACCCACCAAAATGTACTTAGAAATTAAAATGTAGAAGTATGTTGATGTTTATACATGTCATTTTCGTAATGGGTATTTTTAATTTTTTTGCTTTTTTGCTGAAAGTCTTGAATTTTCGGAATCTGATTTGGGTTTTATGGTCAAAGGTGTATGATTAGAATATATATTTTAAGTTTGAATTCAATGGTTTCTCTCTGTATATTAGTGTATATGACTAACTGCTGTTTTGCCTGTTCAGTTTTTGAACTGAGATTTGATTGAGCTAGAGTTGTTAAATGAGCAATGTGGAGTAGTTTAAGTTAGAAAAATTGACTTGCAGGTTCTGTGTGTTTTCCCCCTTGCATATAGTTGCAAGGGCTTTAAAATTTCTTGTGCACTACTAGTGAAGACAGGATTGTCCTCTTTTACTCTGTAACATAGTTAAAAGATGGGAGGAGATAAAATTTGCTTTGGCATCTGAGTGAGAGTTGGAGTTGGTTTCTTAATTTTGTGTCTGTCGGTGTTGTTTCTTGGATGTACACTATTTTGGTTGTATCTAAATGGGAAGTAAATGTGATTATTTTGAAGCTTTGACATATAAGTTTATGGGCTTAATGAAGTTCTTAATTTTTTATGCATTCTGATACTATTGGATGCCTTCATTCCATGTGATCGGTTTTATATTTTTGCAGTGTTGGAGTGGTTTTGAGTTGTAGATGATTAAATGGAAGTTGAAAAGCGAAGTTCAAAGGGAGGGTTTTTTCAATTGTTTGATTGGAATGCCAAATCACGGAAGAAGCTGTTCTCAAACAAGTCTGAATCATCTGGTACTTGTTATTATTTGTTCAAGTTTTTGCTTAAAGAATATATTTAAGGGTGTTTATTCTCAGAATTCAAGTTATGGTATTTCTTATAACATTAATCTTGGTATTTTTCGTTTTCTGATTATCAAGTGTTTTACTTATTATGGCATGTTGATTTCAGAATCTTCAAACCAAGGAATAGAAAATCCGAAGAATGTAGCTGTATCACGGCTTCAGCAGGTGGACTTTCTTTCACTCCAACACCTAATTTGAAATTCTCTCCTGCTTAATACTACATAGAAATTGTTCTAAAGCTCTCTTTTTTGTTTTTGTTTATTTAGATGAAGCTGTATGAGAATGGGCCTACTCTGAGTAATCTAGGAAGTGATTATAATTATGTTTCATCTGCGAGTAGTGATGACGGTTCCGGAATAAAAGCACCAGGGGTGGTTGCCAGACTTATGGGACTGGAATCTTTGCCAACTTCAGATGTTTCTGAGGCCTACAGTTCTCCGTTTTTTGATACTTATTCATTTAGGGATTCTCATACAAGGACTAGCACTGATGTTCAAAGTGAGCATCTCATCATAGACTATGATAACACAAGAAATAAGTTGGATGGATTCTCTAGGAATCCTGTAGAACTTAGGTTGCAAAGGGTGCAGAACCGACCAATTGACAGGTTTCAAACCGAAATGTTGCCTCCAAAATCAGCTAGATCCATATCTATTAGTCACCACAGGCTGTTGTCTCCTATCAAAAGTCCTGGTTTTATATTGACAAAGGATGCAGCTTGCATAATGGAAGCAGCTGCCAAAATTATTGAACAAAGTCCTCAATCAACTGCTAAGGGCAGATTGTCATCCTTTGGTTCTCCGTCTGTTCCCTTGAGAATTCGGGATTTGAAGGAGAAACTGGAAGTTGCACAGAGAACACCCCAGATTCTTGATCCATCTGAAAGAGCCAAAGGCAACCGTTCTGCGAAGTATATGAAAGGACAAACTAATGAAAGGGGACAGAGAGGATTGGAGGATTCACAACATCTAAAGCCATCTGTAGTTCCAAAACAAGGTGGATCTAGAAGTTTAAAGGATAAAGGGAAATCTCCTTCCGTTGTAAATCAGGCAAGAACCAACATTTCAAGAAAAGAAGTACTGACTTCGAGTTATAATAGAAGTGCACTAAACCAAAAGGGAGATAACAATCTCAAGTCTACCCAGTCTGATAAGAAGCAAGTAAACATCCAGAAGAATGTGCAGAGGAGAACTTCGGCAGCTGGGACTCCTGATGTTCTTAAACAGAATAACCAGAAGCAGAATTGTGCATCTAATAAAGAAAGGGTAAACATGAAACCAAAAATGGCTCCTTATCAGGAAGACAGAAAAGGCTTATCAAACAAAAGTCCCTTTAGGGTAAATAAAACTGTAAATAAGATTGATGAAAACTCTTCAAATGGGGCCAAAAAGATAAATCTTGTGGCTTCTGATACCGGAAGGGAACTTCTGTCATCTAAATCAAAGAACTCTGGAAAGAAACGAGTTGTCAATGGTGATGTTAATTTCAATGGAACGGTTGATGATGTTTTGATAACGAAGAGCGAGAGGTCTGTAAGATGTAATGTTTCAGTTGATGAGTTCACAAACTGGGATGTAGTTGATGGGAAAAGTGGCATGGATGTTGTCTCCTTTACATTTACATCTCCCATTAAGAAGTCTGCCTCTGGTTCTCAGGCATCTGGTCAGTTCATGGAGAAAAACAATAGCTTGTTGGACGGCCCTTCTGATGATCAGCCTAATGCGAAGATATCAGATTTATCTTCTTTGGGTTTGAATGTGATCGGTAGCGATGCTTTGAGTGTTCTATTGGAGCAGAAACTTAAGGAATTAGCACACAAAGTCGAGCCGTTGGATTGCAATTTAGTCAATCAAGGCCTTTCAACAAATTCTGTTTCCAGTCCGCAAGATTCAGCACCATCCTTCATTGAGAACTCCAAATTTGTTGAAAATGAGAAATTACTTCAACTTGGTCTTCATCACAATAACCAGGGCCCGCAACATGATTCTGGATGCTCTTCACAGGATGAACTGCTGCTAGCTGGGAAGAAAAAGTGGCTGGTAAATCTTCTACACATCACTTCCGTGTTCTTTTTTGTCTTTCATTTTTTTGATTGTGGATCACCACTTTGTAAAGGAAAGACAGGAACGGTGAACTGCAACTGATAATTATTCTAACAAAATACTACATATTCTATTGCTGGATAGTGTAACATGGAATGAATTAATAAATTGTAAAAAACTGTGGAAGATGAAGAGGTCTAAATAGTTAAAGGAAGAAGAAGAAGATTATCTCAATGTGAAATCTGATTCTGAAATCTGGTATGGTCTTAATTTCCAGCATTCCTACAACATAAACGAATGCATGAATCTGAAAATACACATGCTCAAACTCTGAGAAGTCCTAGCATATTCTAGATTTTCAGAATTAGTTCCCAACATACAGATAAACCATCATCAGCCGAGTCCTCAAGACAAAATGATTTTTGTATGTGTTGAATTCTTGGGTTAAGTTTGTGAATGATCGAGTGGATATATATATATATATATATATATATATATATATATATATATATTCACACACACACACATATATATTTTGTCTATCAACGAAATCTCTCTTACATCTAACCCAATTCTCACCAAGTACTCACCCATGATTCCATGAAGTTTGATCTCCGGCCTCCAGTCACAAGGGAATGTTCTTACCATCTGAGTTAACCTACAACCTCAATCAAGTGGATTCTAATGTCATTGTCTTTTTAAAATTTTGTAAGTAAACAAAGTCGGCCTTAATACCATTGAGGCTGTTAGTATCTCTATGTATGGAAGGCACAATTGAGTCATGCTTGAGTTGTCTTTATGTTGTACCCTTTTGGAGACTTTCCAGTTCTGGCAGATGCGCAAATCATGATTCTTTTGTTTGCTACCATGACTCCGTTTGCAACCTCCTATTCCATCACCACTTGTCCAATAGTATAGTACCACCCTTATGATTGCTTTACCACTTATATATAGAGATCAACTAATAAAGAGAGATCTTCTATACTGCAATACTATCTAATCTGGCAACGAAAGCTATCTGACACCATTTCCAAGTTTCTTGTATTCAGCTTTCATCAGGCTTCAGAGGATAAACCCAACCTTTATTGTTTGGTGCTTTAGTTTCTTGTGCAATTTTTGATCCCAAATTCAAAATTACAACAAATGTTTATAAGCTTGTAACCTGCAACGCTGTACACTTTTTGTTGGCCACTTTATTTTGATTGTGGATTTGGATTATTTCTGATGTGGTAATAGAGTTAGGTCTAGCAGGGCTAATGAGTCAATGTCAGCTATTTTTTTCTTTATTTGTGCTTGGTTGTTTTTTTGTTTGTTTCCTTTTTGTTTTATGGTTCCATACATCAGGGATGTCATTTACACATCAGTGAAGCTTTGCCAAGGAATATCCATATCTTCCAATTGTTTTAGGCTGGAGAAGCGATGACCTTATCCCGTTATTACATGCCCTAAAGGAATGCTCTCTACTGATACCTTATTTGCAGCATTATATGCTTTGTCTACTACAGATACGCCAATTTCCTTAATGAAATTAAGTTTGCTCTGACTTCTTAATATCTTCTCCAGTTCTCCTTAATTATGGATTACTTTTTAAAGGATGAATTTGAAATTCAAAATTTGTAAAGTTGAAATTGATTTGGTTCATAAATGTTCGAAGACAATAAATCCTCTGCCTATAATACTTTTTTTTTTAAAAGATGAAATGACATTGAGCCGCAGTCATGTCTTCTTAAATTATGTGGGTAACAATGACAAGGTGTTGACGTATCATGTCAGGCTGCAGTGAGGCAGTCATTTTTCAAGATGTTTGTATGTCAAAATTTATGTGCTGTGCAGCTTATCAGAAGTAATCTTAACCGTCAAACCTTTATTAATGTTCAATGTAATTTATCATGTAACGTGGTGATTTATACGGATTCTCCTTTCATTTTCCAGGAATCTGCAGACCTTGAAGAAAGTAGCAGCAACAGCAGTGCCAACAGAAGTGAATATGAAAAGGAACATGATTGTCGATATCCAACAACAATCTCATGTCAACCTTCATTTTCAGGTGGAAGTTGCAACTCTTCAGGTAGCAGAAGCTTTACTAGCAATAGTACAAGTACTTTGTGGTTTTCTGTTTGCACTTTTACCTCAAAATATTGGATATAGTGATAAATAATGTACAAACTCTGTAAAGAATTATTACCATTCAATGAACCGATCATATGTTTGTGGAATAGTCATAGTCGGAACCTGGTAGCTATTACAAAAATCTTGTTGGAGCCTCTATTCCAAATTAAAGATATATTTAGATATAGGGTTAAGTACTACATGAAAATGGGTATTGAAATACCGCTGGCGGCTCTTAATCTACGTACAGGACTGTCATATTATGGATTCCATGTAAATTTAGTTTGAAATTAGAAATGTACAATCTAATATTAAGGAAGAGGGATTAGTATGGTGATTCCTGAATTATAGAATGGTGCAATGACATTCCCAATCTTTTTCCGTCATTAATTGACATTGCATTTTAATCAATTTTCTTTATATTATTTACACTGCATTTCTTAATGAACACACAAAAACAAAATAACCTTTCATTTTCAGGTAACATGCGATGTTCATCAGCTGAAACATATGAGGCAATATCCTTTACCTCTGCTGGAAGGCCCTGTCATTGTGAAGATGAAATGGAGTTATCGGACTCTGCCTCCTCCATATCTATCGGGACCATTGAAAGAACGGATACAGCTACTATGATCAGTAGAATATTTGAGCTCTCGCCAAACTGGGAGCTAAAATATGTCAAACGAGTACTGAACAATGCTGACCTGATGCTAGATGATTATTTGTTGGGCCAGACCCACATAATCATAACCCCAGATCTTTTTTATAACTTGGAGAATCACAAAACTGGATCAGACAAGACTATGGAAGAATTCTTTAAACCCCAGAGAAAGCTTCTATTTGACTGCATCAGTGAATGCCTAGAATTCAAGTCTGACCAGGTTTCCAGTGGAAATTACAAGGCGTGGATTAAACTAACCAATATGTTTCAAAAGAGAGAGCGTTTTGCAGAAGAATTGTACAAGGAGATGCGCGGTTGGATAAGCATGACGGACTTGATGGTGGATGAGGTCGTGGAGAAGGACATGAGTACTCAGTATGGAAAGTGGGTTGACTTCGGAACTGAAGAATTTGAAGAGAGTTCAGAGGTTGGAAATGATATACTAAATTCTTTGATTGATGAAGTAGTGAATGATATATTGTCATAAAACCCCTTTCCAGTCGCATTTTTATCTTGTTCAGTTGAATTACATATTGGCAGATCATCCTATGGATTATCTTTTTAGTTTTTTCTTTTTGTTGCTTTTTCTAGGGCCATATCGTTTTAGCAGCAAGAAAATATATCTGGAAGAAATGACATTTTATGTATATGTTATTTTCAATGGCTGATCTTTATCTTTGCATATTTTCTGGTAGTTTGAGATTCTGAGAAGGCTGGTTTTTCAAGGTAAAATATATGGAAGGTGCTGTTTTGCTGGTAGTAGACTCTGTTAAAGATCAATACTCCAATTTTTTATTTTTTTTAATAATCTTTTCTGGGCTTAATCTGTAATTGGAATCACTCAAATCTTTATCAAAGTTCTGCTGTTTATGCTTTCTAGCAACAACTTGCAACTTTATTCCATGAACATGCATGTAAAGAATTAAATTATTTTGAAAGTTTAATACATAATTTGATACAATCACACAATTCATCATATACTATATATCAATGGAGTAATATGTTCATCATATATTATACAGTCACCTGTTTATAGGGAATTGATATTCCCTTACTACAGGACCAAATTATGTTGGACTCTGTTTCTCAACTCCAGAAGAAACTAAAAGGTTTTTCGAATTTTTATTTTCATTTGCATCTATTTGTTACTTTATTAAATATTTCATCTATTTTAGAAAAAAAAAGTTGCATTTAAATTTTTGGCGGATATTAATATTACATATTTAATTGAGATAATATTAGTATTGAATGTTTAATTGAGAATTATGAAATTTATTATAAATATTCGATTAATAATAAGAATAAGAAAATTGAGAGGACAAATTTTAGAAAATATAGTATTGTAATAAAAAGAATATATAATTATAATATTTTTATACCACAAATCTTATTTTTAAAACTCCATTTGAACGGGAAACATCTTGAAACGACATCAAATTCAAGTCATGCCGGCTTGGATACATGGACACATAAATAATAAATAAATAAACATGGGATATATATTGCAAAAATGAAAATGTATTAATTGCTTCCCAAATTTTGTGGCAGAAGTATGTTATTAATTAATGAAAAATCGTACGTGTAAAAAATAGTACGTGCACGTGCACTTATAAGTTATAACCAACATTCTTTACTTTGTTTTTCATGTACTGTCTATTTTTAATAGTATTTTTAGCTTTTTTTTTATTATTCTAATTTAATTGTTGCACCTAATAGTCAAAGAAAACTTAGAAATATCATTACCTGAATTACCTCTTATGGCTTTATTTAATGTATTTTTTTAATTTTCAATAGTTATAATATTTATTCTAACAAAAGGGTAAATATATAGTTTTATATCATTACAAATTATAAAATACTAAAATACTCCCTTCGTTGATTTTTAATTAAAATTATTGAAAAAAGTGTACATTGGTTACTTTACTACTATACCAATAATGTATTTTTTAGGTTCTCCGGTGAAGCAATAAAATTTATAGCCGTGAAAATGTCTGATTATTGCTAATCTCATTAACTTTCATATATATATATATATATATATATATATATTTTTTTTTTTTGTGCTTATTCTCTATACATGCACCAATTTGTGCACTCATTTACTTAAGAATCTGCATTTTGCATTGAAGAATCAAATCCTCCTAAAAGCGATCTTTCAAATCTATTATGAATCATATTTTTAATCGAACTCACCCATTTGATTTATTTTACAACCTCGTGTCTATATATATTCTTAGAGGATCTGAACATAGTTCTAGGAAAGCGTTAATGAGTAATAACTAATACAAAACAAAAACATATAGTGAATGTTGATTAGATATTTTTAAGGGGGAAATATCTCAGTTTAAATATAACATTTTTAAAACATTAATTAAAAACATATGATACTAATATTAGTTTAAATTTTATTATTTAAATGTTTCCCATTAATTTTATGAAAGAGGACAACAAAAATAACTGACTGCCGAAGAAATTACTTAAGTAGTCCTCTTATAATAGTGATAATAATAATATACTCTTTTCGTTCCAAATGAAATACAAATTTGTATATAATTTAAAGAGATCATTTTTTAGAAGTGGAATTTCTATTATATCCTTAAAGTAAGTTTATCTAACATTTTTAAATATAAAAGTTATAGTTATTATTCTTTTAAAGAAAGAAGTTGGTCCACTTTAAAGAGTAAATTAGTCATTATGTAATTTTTTAATATATTTAAGTCATACTTTTTGAAACATAATTTTATTATATTTAAGTCATTTTTTATAGGACGGATTGACTCTACGCAAATAAACTTACAAAATTTTGAAGTAACTAAATTTTATATAAAATTGGTGAACCATAAGAAGTTCACTATTAAAAAATTACTATTAATTAATAATTTGGTAAAAACATTCACTTATTTCCCTTTGTTTAAAAAAAAATTAAAAATATCTTAGATTGACTTTTTAAAGTCAAAATTTGAAATCGTAGTTTAAAAACCAATCATGAACTTTTCATGAATTCCCAATTTTAATACAAAACATCATGAAATAAACACCTTCTTCACTACATTTTGCAAGAAATGACATAAAATTTAGTTAGGGAACCCCAAATCCATCAATTTCATAAACCCCAAATCATGAATATCATCAATTTCATACATCAGTTAGTGAACCACTTCTCAACATTAAACGAGTAACAGGCTTATTTGTTGAAGAAGATTTAAAAGCTTCAACCTTTGACTTGCATTTTGTACTGTCCCCTTTGTTTTCCTCTAAACATTTCTTCATCAAAGCTTCATCCGCATTCACATTGCTCTTCACTTTCTCTGCACCACCATTTTCTCCCTTTTCTTCATCCATGGCTCCAAATTCAATGAAAATTTCCAAAGAGATCAAATCTTTTCTTTGCAAAATACCTGTTAAAAACAACAAAAAAAAAAAAAAACATACCCAAATCATAAATATGAAACCCCATTTCAAGAAATCTTTGAAATGGTAACAAACATATAGAAATCTTGCAGAAATTCAAGGTTTTGATAACTTACTCTAATGGGGTGTTGATTTGCTGATGGTTATGTACTCATGTAAGTGAGGAGGACAGAGGAGAGTGGAGAGCAATTTCTCTGATCCTGTGGGCTGTGGCCCTCCTCAGAAATCAGAAAATCAAAAATGATTAGAAGAAAAAAAAAAAGACATATATTTCAAAAAATGTATGGGAACCGTTGGATCAATTTGATCAGGTTGATGGACGGCTGAGAATGACTTTACATGGTCAAGGTAATGTGACTACAGCATTTTCCGAGTAGGTAGATCCGCTAAAGTTAGTTTGTTTGCTTCGTTTTTCTTGTGCGTATGTGTGGGCCTGGTTTTTTCTTTTTCTTTTAAACTTTTTTTTATGGGGGTTTAGGGAAACGAACAACTTGGCATACCTCGGACCAATTTTTTTTTCTTCAATTTTTGAATTTTATGTTAAAATGCACTATACAAGTATTTAGGGATTTTTCTCTAACTAAAAACATGGTTTTATGTCATTCTTTAAAAGAAATTATGTGTAATTTGTTAACTTAAAATTTAAAAGTTAAATTTAACCTTAATATAAAAAACAATAAGTTATTTCTGCACAGACACTGATTAACTTGAAATAAGAATATTACACATATAATTTGATGTTATTATAGTATACAGAATCTCCCACTTCCTTTTTTCTCTCTTTTTCTTATAGCACTATCTAGAAATTAATAGAGTGGTTTGTATGGCACTAATATTTTTGCAATACAAAAAATATCTTTAAAAAAAATAAATAAATCTATCTCTAATTTAAGAATATAATAAATATAAGAGTTTAAATTGAAAAAAGACTCCTCAATTTATGTGGTCAGAATAAATTAATGGGTAAATTGAAAGCCGGTAATTTATAACTAGCGAAATTAAAAGTAGTGAACATATTTTAAAATCCTTGCAATCGAGTGATAAAATGAATTAGAGTGTCTAAATTACCCCTAAACAGAATCAATGATATTCACGCTTGTTTTTCTAAATTAAAATCAAAACCAACATGGAGCCCAACTCTGTAACCACATTACAAGAAAAAAAAACCATTTAGTAATATTTAAATTACATTTAGTAATATCCATATATATATATATATATATATATCAAATTGGAACCCAGGTGTTAACCCAAGAAATAAATTGAAACTAATTAAGGAATGTGAAATAATAATTTAATACAATAATTTGAAAGAACTATAATTGAAAAGGAGAACTTATATGTTTTATCTATAATTAGTTGAATAATTGAAGAACACGATAATCTGAAGGGAACCCAAGTGTTAACCCCAAAAATAAATTGAAACTAATTAAGGAATGTAAAATAATAATTTAACACAATAATTTGAAATAACAATAATTTAAAAGGAGAATTTACATGTTTCATCCATAATTGATTGAATAATTGAAGAACACGATAATCTGAAGGAAAATCTTCTTTGATTGATATCCAAAAATTTACAAGCAAAATGAAAATTTATACGGTGATTTCTATCTCTATTTTGCTCTCTCTAAACTAAAGAATGGAGCTAGTATATATACAACTCTAAATATTTAGATTTCAAAATATTTTGTTTACGTCTGGAGAAACAAAAGAAAATTGTCAAAAAAAATTTAAAGCTAATTTTTCATAATTTAGACTACTTTTTCAAAAGTAGTCTAATACAGGACCTTCCACTAAAAAATAATTGAGGTCTGGTAATTCTGTGACTGTCCTTTGCTAATAAAGGAGATTCCTTTCCTAGAAGAGACACCCATCGACATATTTGTTGATCCACCGATATAATTGTTGTCCTCCATTATAAAAAATGGTGGGGTATAATTTATTTTTTTTTGTTTTTGCCTTAGTTTTTCTCTTGATTGAAAACAGAAATAATTTGTAACTTGCTTTCATCAGATGCACTGAATTTCTCATAAGGATCTTGTGCATCTTCATCTTCCTTGGATTTCATGGAACCATCTTCTTGTAACTTTGAAGAATTGACTTCTTGAGACAATCATTCCATAATCATCATGAGAGATTTTTGTAGGAGGTTTTCAATTCGTCTAGAGACTGGAAAGAGTCTTTTTTTTTGGATTTAATCTTTCAAAAAATTAATTATCTCCATAGGAGACAGATCCATCTTTGGCACATCATAATTTATCTCCTTGAGGTTAGGAGAATTCATAATTGACTCATTTTGAAATTGAATACAAATTCTTTTTACATCATTCATGGTAGACTTGTATTGAAATTTTGACCACCATTTATAAAAATAATCAATTCCCAAATAAGGGAAATCATTCTCATCAATAATTGCAGAATATTGTCAATATTAGATCCAAGAGATTTTAAACTGGACAATAAAGAATAATAATGCCTTCTTTTGAATTTTTTTAGTAAATAATTTCTCATTCTTTAGCTTAGGGTGAAACTGGGAATAAGCGAACATTAAAGAAGATAAATCATTAGGGAGAAAGTCTTGGATAGGACCAATCCTTTCCCAATTATTCAAAAACCAATTCATAATTTCTTTCGGTTGGAAATTATTTTTAAATATAAAAAATCAAGAATGTTTTCTCTGGCTATTCTGATAAAGGAAAGTATAATGTCATGCTTCCATGTAAATCCAATAATTATAATAAAATAATTTTGTTGGGGTTTGTAAATTGATATATCGTCGATATTGTCTGGACTGGATCTCCACTAATTTGAAAAAATAATATTTAAAATCATTGCTTTTGAAAAATCAAAAGAATTTTTTGTCATAATTGTTCAACGAATGTTGAAAGAATACTGAGTTGGTTTCAGTTAGAATAATTTCGTATGCATCCTACTTTTTTTAGCGCTATTTGAAATAAAGATTCCTTGCTCAAAATATTTATTGGAATCTACATCTTCAATATTATTAGAAAATCATTGTAGGATTTTTGTTTCAAATCCTTGGTTTGCTCATTTCCTGTCTTTTGAGCCTCCACAGCTACATCCCTTTTTGATCTTATATTAGCAGGAGTAACTGGATAATTTTGATCATATGATAATGGAGTGTGTCCTTGAACATCGCTCGAATAATTTGTTCTTCCTCTTCTCCGAGGGGATCTCCCTCTAAAAGAACCTCCTCTCAGTAATTTTTTTCTTTTTAAAGAAGAATCTACATAATTCCCTGCAAAAATTCTCGAATCAATAAATCAGGAAGTGAATTATTTTCTCCTTTAATATATATTTAATTTTAAAATCGAATACAAATAACATGGCTTGCCATCCGGTAAAAATCTATTTTGAAATGAGATTTTTTACATCTTTTTCTATAATTTCTTTTGTTGCTTTGCAATCAATTTGTAAAATAAATTCTTGATTTTAAAAAATCATCTTGAAAATTTGAAATATTTTTAACTATAAATAGCATTTCTTTGTTAATAGTTGCTTAATTTATTTGGACATTGTTCCACTTACATGAATTAAAACTAATTAATTCTTCTTTATTATTATTTGGATTTAATTTTTTGAGAATGCTTCCATATCCTATGTTAGAAGCATCTGTTTCTACAAATTTTTTCCAATTATGATTTGCTAATAGTAAATAAGGGATTTTCTTGATTTTTAATTTGATCATTTGAACAACTTTAGTATGATCTGGACCCAAGAAAATGGATTCTTTTTTAACCTATCAGATAAAGGGGTACTATCTTTAGCTAAATTTTTATAAAATTCTGCAATATAATTTAAACTTTCAAAAATTTTTTGAAGTTGTGTCTTATTTTTTATGTCATTTGAAAATTTATCAGCAAATTCGATAGATCTATTAATAGGAATATAATTTGGTTCACGGATTTCATGACCTAAAAACCTTATTTTGGTCTGAAATAATTTTATTTTCTTTTCTTAAAGAAATAAATCATTTTGTCGAATTATGTTTATGAAAATATTCATATGTTTAAAATGACTTTCGATATTATTAGAAAATACTGGAATGTAATCTATATAAAACAATAATAAATTTAGAATAAGGATAAAAAATATCATGCATAATATTTTGAAATTCTTAAGGAGCATTTTTTTTATCCAAAAGGCATAACATTTCATTCAAAGTGTCTAAATGGGACAATAAATGTCATTTTGTATTTCTCTTTTTCATTAATTTGTACATGCCAATATCCTGATTTTAAATCAAAATTTGAAAATATATAGGCTTCATTAAGTCGTTTTAACAAATCTTTACCTAATCCATTTTAAAGACTTGTTTAAAGGTTTATAATTAATAACTAATCTGGGTACTCCTCTTTTTATTTCAACATTTTTATTTACATAAAAAGCTGCAAAACTCTAAGGAGAAGTACTATTCTTGATGAAAGATTTTTTCTTTAAGCCTTGGATTTATTTTTTATAATGTTCTAATAATTCTTTACTTATTTGAATTGGCCTAGTTTTAGTAGGAATCATTTTATCATTAAAAAATTTTCCATAAGGTAATTTTACTACATATTTTTTCCTATTCCAAAAGGCTATAGGTAGCTCACTACATAAATGTTGTTTTATCTTATTTTCTACCTGTAATATTATCCTTTTTATTGAAGGATTTTCTAATCGTGTTTGTAATTGTTTTAGCTTTAAATCATTTTGAATAAATTTCAATTATTTTTCTTTAAAAATTAAATGATCCTTTAATTCATTAATTTTCTTTGTTTGAGGATCACTTATAAATTTGAATATAATAGATTTACCATTAAGATTAGTAAATATACAAGAAACATCTATTCTAGTTATAGGTTGAATCATATTTATAAAAGGTGTTACTAGGATTAACATTTAGCTTAATCCCTTTACTATAACTAAATTAGTTCTAATACATACACCATTATTGCAAATTGTTAGAACTAAATAAGCTCAAGTGTTTGTAGAAAGGGGCGAGACTTGAATACAAACAGTACAAACTTTTTGCTCTTTTAAAACTTGTTTAGCACGGGCTAGAATAACTACCATAACCAGAAAAAATTTAATGAAATTAAGATGAATACACAAGCATTCAAGTTAAAATAGTTGTATTAAAACTTGGTGTTTTTCTGGAAATCTGTTGAATCACAATTGTGATTAACATCTACAACTCTGTAATAAGATACAGCTTCTCTGTAATAAATTACAGCTTGTTTTTCACTCTCTCACTAGCTACATTTTTCTTTGAATATCTCTCTCTCAAGATTTATTACAAAGCTTCCTTCTAGTGTTTGAGTGTTGTGGCTTGCTTGCTTGGTTTTTCGTGTAACAACTCTTTCTTTATGTATATCAGATTAGTTGGTGAACCCACGTGCTAGACACACTGCTTTTTCAATATAGCTGCAGTATGTCACATCAAGGTCCTTTTGGAGTGGTGTGTCAGACTGTTGTTGGCTTTTGTTGCTTCTTTTTTATCACTTGATCTGCATGTATTTAATGCTTGAGAGTTGTTATTGGATAACCAAACTTCAAGGAATATCTTTCCAGTTATACCCTTTACTTCCATGTCAAGTATCAATGATTTGCATGTAAGTCCTGATGATGTGTGGATTATGTCATAACAATCCACTGATGTCAAGCCCTGATAGAGACTTGATCAGTGTTTCTGGATCCACTGATGGAAAGTTACTGAAGGCAACTTGATAAGTGCTTCTTTATTCACCGATGTTAAGCCCTGATGGAGACTTGATCAGTGCTGCATTTATCCATTGATGTTATGACCTGCTTGTTATCCATCGAAGGGTTCCACTGACGAGTTGATCTTTTGTCGTCACCAAATTGTTGGGCAATCTAAGTCATCGCCAAACTCGTTGGGCAATTTAAGTCATTGCCAAACTCATCTGACAATTTAAGTCATTGCCAAACTCGTCGTCAGTGTATAAAAATGACTATCGCCAAAGTCATTGTTAGCCATCGCCAAACTCGTCGTCAGTGGATAAAAATAACTATCAGCAAAGTCACTTTTACCCATCGCCAAACTCGTCACGTGATAAACTATCACCAAAATGATTGATAGTCATTACTAAACTCATCGGGAGGTATGTTGTCGCCAAAGTTTGGACATTAGAGTGTTTCCCTTGACGAGTTCCCCTGACGAGTTCATCCCCTGATGCTTTCCCCTGACTAGGTCATCGCCTGACGGGTTCCCCTGATGGCTTTTACCTGACGAAGTTATCCCTTGACGAAGTCATCCCTTGACGGGTTCCCTTGACGAAGTCATCGCCTAACGGGTTCCCCTGATGGCTTCCCCTGATGGATGTCATCCCTGACACAGTATTTTTAGGCTTCGCCTGATGGGTTTTTCTTACTGATGCCCTTTAAAATACTTGTCCATTTGATCATCGATACTTTGTTGGTTTTGCCTGGAATGTCTGTCGTGCGGAATACATATTTTCTATTAACTACCAACAACCATTCCTTGACATTATCGAGTCCGTTTAAGTTAACACTGATGACTCGCCCAATGCAGTGAAGTCCATCCCCTGATGACTAAGTCGTCCATCAGTGGACGCAAAACTTGTACAGATATACTAAGGTTTATAGAATATCTTGAGTATTTATAGATGCACATTTATCCACTTAAACATCATCATCATCATTTATATCTAACGATCTCCCTCTATTTATGTTTATTAGTTTGATAATCATAAATCTAACTAATGTACTGATGATGATGTCAAAAACCAAAATTAAAGACATTAAAGAATAAATGTATTTGTATAGTTACAAAGAATAATTATGTACAAGTATATCACTTTATGTACAAACAAGGTTTTGTTTTTCTTGTTGCTTCTCCTCCACAACCTTCTCCTTCACTTGTTGAAGTTGCTTCCCATCTAATGTCCTTGGCCTTTTGGAGCATGATCAGTAGTCACATTCTCTGAAGGTTGATTCAAACAACAACCCCCTGGCAATGACTTTGAAGATTTCTCCTCTGATGAAGCTTTCTTCCCCTTGTAAGATTTGAATATTTCTCCCACTTTTAAGATTTGAAGATTTCTCCCCCTTTTTGTCAGCATCATTAATGGTAGTTAAGTGGAAGTTAAGAATTGAGATGTTACTTTAAGAACCTTGTTAGAATTAGAAGTATTTACAAATTCTATAGTTTCTCTATATTCTTTATTTACAAGGATCTCATCCTTATCTCCCGAAACCTCTCCTTTTTCTAAGCCTTCTAAGGCATCACTTTGTTCCTCTCCTTTTTCAGTGCCTTCTAAGGCAGTACTCTCATTCTCTCGTTGTGCCAAGGTCCTCTCAAAGGGTTGACCTTGCCTCTTTTCACGAAATATTTTCTCAGTCTCACTCAAAGTAGTCCTAATTGGGCTCATATGGACTGTGTTATCAACAACTGTGAGCAAAGTAAGTAATGTATCTGCAATTATTGTGTACACAGAAGTGATTTGAGCAGAAGTAGAGTGGAAAAGATATGTGTATTTACAATAGGATAAGTATAGTTATATATTGAATTAGTATTTATAATTGAGAGAATCTAAATACTTAGAGCAATAGTATGTACAGTTGTATTTATGTCGCTTGTATGAGCATTAGCGATTGAATCATGACAGTTTTGATTGTCAATCACAGTGTCACTAAGTATTTGCTCCTCTAAGAAGTGAGAATTTGGAGGATCTGATGTCATAACACTTAGAGTTTGTGTCATGACATCTGAAGAATGTTGAGACAAAGAAAATGAGTATGGAGGCGTATAAGGGAGTGTTGGTTGAATCACTGAGTAAGGAGGTGATTCATCACGTGAAGTTGTGTGTGCACTCACCGTGTAAGATATCTGCAAGTGGCTCTCAGAATCCCTAATGTTGGTTTCATCAGAGACTATGGTCAGTATATGTGACTTACTCAAATGTGTCCCTGGTTGGAGACTTTGTTCAATAATTGAATCCTTTTGGGAGGAAAAAATTAGTGATGAGTGTATTTTCTTATTAAGGTTAGTATCCTTTTGGGAGGATATTGCTTGGTTTAGTTTAGGGTCAACACTCAAGGTTGTCCTCTTCTTCTTCTTCTTTTTCAAGTCAATCATTCTCTCACCTTGCTCCCCCTCAATAGATGAGATTATTTCAGAGAGTTTTCTTTTAGTACCCTTAGTCTTTTGGAAGACTGAGGGTTGTGTGGAAACAATTCCAGAAATTGAAACATATCCTATATGTCCAGAATCGTATAAGCCTTCATAATCCCAACATCCCATCGCCCGATTTACATATCAAATATGCAGAATACTCAATAAGCATGTATCAAATATGATCAGAATATGTAATTCCAGAATATTCATACATGCAGAATATCATATATATTCAACATGAAATTCGGTAAACTTGTATTAACTGCATATATCAAATATATCGAATACAATTAAACACATAAATCCATATTAATGTTTCGCATATAGCTCTGATACCATTGTTGGGTTTCGTTGGGACTAAACACAGCGGAAAAATACGATATAAAACACCACAAGACGAAATCCAAACCCGAGGATCTATGCGAAACAATTTAATACAGATAGTTTAAGATTTTACCGATTAATTGTGTGAATTTGAAGATTTGGTGAAGGTGTTGATTGTCTCCAAATCTTTAACGCAATCCAATTGGACAGCGTCTCTATGGTATCCACACGAACACCCACGAACCGTCTCACAATTCGAACAAGAAGAGTTACAGTACTAGCTGTATGATCTGTATCTCTCTTTTCTCTCTATATCTCTGAACTCTCGTCTCTCTTTTATGAGCAACTAGGGTTCTTAGAATACGTGAAACGTAAGTTAGAGAGAATTGCTGATATATCATATATATAGCCTTTTATAGAGTAATTCCAAAACCTAATCTAATTAGGAGAATTATAATCCGAATTTTATATTTATTAGATATATATATATATATATATATATATATATATATATATATATATATATATATATATATAATTTAAAGCCATGATTTAATTAAATCAATTTTATTGATATATTAAAATCATTGACATTTAAATTATATCTCCTTGACGAATGTTCTTTGTGTGTGACCATGTAGGTTATTATTACGTTGGCAATAATTTTAAATCATATTATAAAATTATAAACAGTGAGCGGCATCTAGTAATACATCACTGTTACCCAAGTAATAATAAAGTCAGAGATTCGACGTTACCTTTCGTGACCAATGTTTCAATGTAACTTTATCCTTTTAACCATGATATCCAAGATTAAATTCAAGGCATGGATGTGTCATCCTCTTCATAATTTAATCTCAGTTTTCTTAATCAATGAGTAAATTATATGAAACAAATCTCTATTTGAGCATAGTCATGCATTTCATAGTTTCACTCAATCAAGAGGCCTATAGATATCACCCTTAATTTATAGGAAGGTTAAATTCCATCTACATCATTCTCATTTCTCACATAACTCATTATGCATTCAACAATCACCTTTATCGTCCACCCGGTTAAAGGTGACTTTTGATATTGTCAAAACGCATAACTCCTTATGTAGAAATGTCATGACTTTAGGTCGAAGGACCATTACATCATTGTCACTATGAGAATTACTTATGACACATAGCATAACGCTCCATGTAGAATTCTCATGGTGGGTCTGTCCAGTACAATGTTCTCTAACATGTACCTATGTATCAACTTAATATATCTTGTATATATTTATGACCAATGAGATATGGCCATCAGTTAATCCATATACTAGTCTCAATGTATTATTGTTGTCCCACTGACAATGATACTCGCCTAGGGACATTTAAGAATAATGATACATTACATACTTATATGATCTCATATTCAAGTCACATACTTGAATCCATATAATTAGTATCATTCTTCTAAGGACATTTATTATGTTAACATTTATATAACGCAGTAAATAAAACATAATAAAAGAAATTATCATTTAACCAAAAACATATCATAAATATAGTGTCACAATCATTACATAATTGGTCACTAGGACATACACTCTAACAATATATAATAATAATAATAATAATAATAATAATAATATTTTTTTTGTTATATACATATGTACATATAAACAATTGAATTTTAAATGGATCAGACATATATATCTGTGTATACCAAGATTTAAAAGGTAATACAATTTTTTTGAGTATCTATGAAATTATAATATTCATCTTTTAACTCCGCATACTTTTCTTTGGAATGGTTTTTAAAATACCAATTCCTAAAATCTTTATTAATTTCTTTTTTATCATAAGAAAATTCTTTTTCTACAACTAAGACAGAGAAATTCATGTTTGAAGCCATAGAAGACATTGACCCTTATCTTTATTATAAATTCCATGAGAAATTTGTTGGTCCGATTCTTTAATTACTTCAAATTTTAAATCATTTATCTCTGATTTTTTCGAACTAATAGAAGGTCTAAATTCTTTATCAAATTCCGAAATTCTAAAACTAGTTCTTCTACTTGATCTAGAGAAGTTAATACAAACATCTCCTTTAGTAGTTTGAATAATTGATTATACTTGATTATTTTGGACAGGCATCGATGGAGAGGCCAAAGAGAATAGTCAAACCGAAGGAAGATCCACATCTTTCCAGGAAATAATTTTAGGAACCATCATTTTAGATTTTTCCTCATTTATTTGTAATAAAGTTATAGTTCCTTTATTAATTTTAATTTTAGATCTTGAGGTTAAAGTATTCATAACGTTATAATAAATTTTATAAGTGATAGTAATATGTTCACTTAGATCTTTTATATCATAACATTTTGTTTTAATATTTAAGATTAAATATCTAATATATTTTTGTCTGTTAAAGAAACAGTAAAATCTTGAAAACAATTAAAAAATATTGGTCCATTACAAACATTAGTTTATACTAATCCTAATAATGAAACACCAAATTGGTTATGTCTACAATCTCTTAAGACAATCATTAAACATGCATTTAACCCTTCCCTAGTTAAAGGCTTAATGCTAATTTGAACTAATCCAATATGTAAAAAGTTATAATTTTCTTTATGTTTCATGATACATGGATCAAATAATTTTATTGTTTCTAATTGGTTTAATACTGGTATTGTTCTTTCAACAGTTTTTATAACTTTCTTTGACTTGAAATCAAAGGTATCGATAATATATATTCGATTGGTGATACTATAGGCATTTCCCATGCCTTATATTTTTCAATAATTCCTTATCTAATTTCAATTTTATGGATTTCTTATTGAGATTCTTGTTTAACATCATTACTAATTAGCTTTTAAAATTTTCTTTTAATTCTTTCTCTTAAGAATACTCTCAATCAATGACTTATACGACTTACTAACTCTTTCTGTGACAAACCGACTTACACGACTAGACAGACAATGTTAAGAATTAATTGAAAATAATTTTAGTATCTTTTTTAATAGTAATTTTAGTATTTTCGTAATAATTTTAATACTTTTAATAGTAATTTTAATAATAAAATGAAATCAATGAAAATTTCACTTATTAAATTGGTATTTTGTATGTTAATACATATTAAAATATCATTGACCCTAATATATTTAAAGATAAGAGTGAGTGTGTGTGTGTGTGTATATATATATATAATTAGGATATAATTCACGACTAAAACTAAAAAATGTACAATATTTTTCAACTCAATCTACGCCGTTCATAACCGAGGCTCAAGATTAAATTGGTTAATAAACCTCTCGTTTTGTGATCAGGCATAATAAATTGTTGCAGACGAATGGGGCATGGACTTGATTAATAGAAGGTGGACCTCCTCGTCTCACCAGCTTCTCCCATCTAAAGAAGCCATGCATCCTTTATAGTATCAAAAATATTAAGGAAATTGTTATTTTTATATTTATTTTTGTTACTTTTACATGTAGATCTTACTTTTTTTAAAAATTAAATATTCGTACTACATGTAGTAAAAGTTGTATTTATATATGATGTAAAAAATAATTTCAAAATTAATTATGTTATTGCATATCTCTTGTAGCCCCGAAAGTCCCCTTCTTGCCCCAAGAACATGGACTCGGCTTTACACTTGACACATTAAGCTATAGATATGATGGCTGGTAGATAAATTGAAGTTATGGCTCAAAGCAATTTTTCTACAATCTAGTCATTCTCTTGCAATTTAGTGCCTACCTAAATTTATAAAATAACTATGATTATTCTAAAAATTAATATTTCGTTTTTAAGAATAACATTAGAAAATCAACTTTATGTCCCAAACTAACTAAAAAGACTAACATCAGAAAACGAATGAGATTCCAATTTATTTGAAATATTAATTATTACAAAAATCTAATTTATCTGAATTATTCTTTTAACATTTACTTTATCTCACGTCACATTATTTTTAATTCTTTTATTTTTCACCATTTTTATTTATTTCAAACTAATCCATTATTCAATGCTCTAAAATCTAATATAAATGTTTTGACCATTTTTTTTCCTTTCCTTAACAACTGGGAAAAATTAATTATTTAGTATTTAAACTAATTTCAGTTTATTATTTAATCCCTTAACTTTTATTTTTTGTTAATATTTGCCCTTAAACTAATTTATTTAATATTTCTAAGAACTTTCTCAACTTTGATCAATTATATCTTTGTGTTTGTCAACTATTTTCTGATTTGTAAGTTTTGTTAAAAAGCATTTGTCATATAGATATTTATATGTCATAATTGTTCATCAAAATCTATTGTAATATACCATATGAGTTAAACATAGTGTTAATTGTAAAATAAAATATTTATGCTGCTCGTATGTGCGATTTCATGAGTAATTATAGTACATAAATATATACATGGTAAATACATATGAAGAAAATTAATAGATTACAAAATAATTAACAATCAAGTAAATATGATGAACCAAGTTCATAAACTCCTTAAAAGTAATTTAAAAAAATTAGTTTAATGACTAAATATTAACAAAAAAAATTAATAAACTAAAAAATAATTAAAATTAATTTTCCCTACCAACTGTGCAAACATTCTATTGTATAATCCAAAATTTATTTTTATTTAAAAAATAATTTAACTTAATCATAAAACTAGAATAATTAGGGGAGTACATGTTAGAAGTGGGACCAGGTGCTGAAGCGATTGCACACTTGCACCATAGGGGATAGTGAAATGAAAAGACAGTCGGTGGCTTTCTTGTAATAATTTCCCAATCCAAGGGCATTTCCACTCCCTTCACCTTCCCGAACCTTCATAAATCACTCTGTTTCGTTCTCCTCGATAGAAAACGCTCACAGCCAAAAACATGAAGCAGCTCCAAGCTCCCAACAATGGCGAAACCACAAAAAACGTTCAAAACCCCAACAATGGCGACGCAACCACTTCAAACGTGAGTCCCTCATTCGTCGAAGATATCGATAGCGCTTGCTCAACCCCTTTCGTCAGCGCTCCTTCCAGCCCCGGCCGTAATCAAACCACCGTCGGCGGTGGTGGATTCTTTTACAGTGCTCCGGCGAGTCCTATGCATTATCTCCTATCGAGTTCTGGTTTGACTGCCTCAACTCCATCTTCTCCTCAACCTGAAGGTTCGTGCGAAGTTTTTGATTTCTCGGCGAACTGGTATTCCACCACCCGGCACATGAGTTCTGCCGATGAGTTGTTCCTGAACGGAGAGATACGGCCGATGAAGCTGTCTACGCACCTTCAACGGCCGCAGAAGCTAGCTCCGTTAATGGATGTGGATGAGAGAGAAAGTGATGGCGAAGAGTTTTCCGATGACAATGACCGGAATATTGTTAGGGGAAGAGCGGAGGTGAAGTTGCGGAGCAGATCTTTGCGTAGGATCAGATCTATGTCGCCGTTGAGGAGTGCGTCCGAGTGGCGAGAGGATGAGAAGGACCACGGAGATTCAGCCGTTCCGAAAAACGAGGAGAAAATAGATGATGTGGCGGCGCGTGATGCCGGCGCACAGCTGTCTGGTTCGTCGTCGGTGGGTCGGAACTCGAAGAGATGGGTTTCGTTGAAGGAGTTTCTTTATAGAAGTAAGAGCGAAGGACGAAACAATAGCCGGCATAAGTATTTCTGGTCGTCTCTTTCATTTCCCAAAATGTCGTCGGCAACTTCTTCGGCGGCGAATTCTCCGGTTTCAGTAAAATCAAATGTGAAGACAAAGTCGCCGGAGTCTGGGGATGGGGGGAACAGCGTGAAGAAACAGCACCGTAGCAAGGTAGGGACAACGGCGGCGGCGGATGGAAAGAGGAGGGTGGCGTTATCGGCGCATGAAATGCATTACACGGCGAACAGGGCGGCGGCGGAGGAGATGAGGAAGAAGACTCTGCTGCCGTACCGGCAAGGGTTGTTTGGGTGTATAGGGTTGAATTCAAAGAGTTATGGAGCCATGAATAGTTTTGCTAAAGCTTTGAACTCTGTTTCTTCTACCTAGTATATTTGGAGATGTATTTATTTATTTTTGGTTTTATTCCTTACCATTTTTAAGGTTTGTATAGAAAAGTTAAATAGTATTTGTTTATCCAAGTGTTCTTGACTGCTTACTTCTGTCAAAGGATTTGTATTTATTATTTTTGTAACATTATCTATGTGGTTGATTGCTGCTATTTCTGTCAAATGTTCTTTGTTTTTTTTTTCTTCTTTTTCCAGGTTTTGTCATGTCTGCTAATAAAGAGCAAAATTGTAAGGGTTAAACTTTGGAACCCTCCTCAAATCAAAATATATCTCAACAAACGAACATAAAAGATATCTCACGAAACGAATATAATCTGAGTAAGTAATGAATGAGTAAGTAATGAACTGAAGAGGATCTTTAGTGTCTATTCCACCTAATGTTAAGATGGATTGAAATTTTTTTAATATCATTAATCATATGGGCAAGCATGATAATATCTATCTAATAACCTTTGTGACCTTCCACTCGGTTCGAGTTCAATCGGAACAAATTTATTAGTATTTCATTTTAAAATTTTTAATTTAAAAGATGTTAATACTTTATAATAATTTTTTTAATACATAAGATATTATTGTTTAAAACTCACACATTTATAATAACTGTAACAATAATATTTGAACTGTTAATTTTTTCACTTTTTACAAGAAATGTCAGTCACAATTATCTTTGTTGCATCAAAACTCAGACGTACAAATATAAAAAGTAAAGTCTCTTAACAGTAGAGTAAATTTTTTTTTTTTTAAAGTAAAGTGAAGTATATGAGGCTATTAAAAATAAAGTTTTTTAAGTCTCTTCGGAACCTAACTAGATTCCTTCTATTAATAGAGAAGACACATGTTTAATTAGAACTAGCCTAAAGGGCAGACACTTTGTGCTTGTGTAATTTTTTTAATGCCAAATATATAAAATTTAATGGTGAAAAAAAAGTAAATAATTATCTTGAATTTGATATAAAACATATATTTTGGAGGTTTTTCATAAACATGGGAAGGTGTGGAGGTTTACGATGGTAAAAAACATGAGTATAACCGTTTTCCTTTTCTTTTCATTACAAGATATATATATTTTTTAATTTAATGATTATACAAAAATACCATAACCGTAAGGCAGTTATTCTGATGGTCAACACTTTAATTAATTGAGATAATGTTATGAATTCTTCAATAAGCTCTGCCCTTCATGGTGGTTTCTGATTATTTCCTTCATGGTGTTTTCTTTAATTTAAAAAAGAAACATGGCTTGCAATTAGAGAAAAATAATCTTAAGGATAAAGTAGAAGAAAATTTGTTCAATTATTTTCCCCTCATAATAAGCAACATATTGCATTATCATAAGAATGGATTTTTATGGATTTCTTGAGCTAATAATGTCACTAACATTATTCAAGAGCCATGGACTCAATCCATAAGTTGCTTATTAAGCTTCATGTCCTAATGTTTCCTTCACAATGTTTGGTTGTTCATTTTCTTTGTTATGTTTTTGTGGATATTAGTTTACTTGGGCAGACCATATGATGTATTAGACTATTAGCCACACAAATGATAATGATATGGCTGCTAAAATTCTTATAGGAAAGATCAACTTAACCTAATTTTGTTGGCATTTTTCTTCATGATATATTCTTTGCAATATAATGATTGTATAAGACAATTTTCATTGATAAGCTTACAAAACATGTCATAAGGGTGGTTGTGGCATTGTTACTTCAAAATACATTTATGGAATTATGGGTCATTGGGTCTATAGGACATTGACATAATAAGGGAATTTAAGAAGGTTTATTTGAGGACATAAAAGATTTTCTTGTTACGAATTTACGATTTGTCATGATATTTCCCCCCCTACTGATATTCGTTCATTTTCCATATTTTATGAGGTCCTCCTTGTTTTTATAATATTTCAACACAAAATATTTTTTGTAAATTGATTGTTAAATTATATAACTGTATTAGTTTGTATACCCGTGTATAACACGAATATTTTTGTTTTTAGGTAATATTAAGATAATTATAATTTTTTAGATTTTTTATATATTAAATTATATGTATAAGGTATTATTTTTGTAACTATTAATTTGTTCAAAGTCAAAATTAAATAATATTTATTTTAAACATGAAATCAAAAATTCATTCAAAGTCAAACTAAATAGTACTACGTATTTGAATTTGAGAAAAATGAAAGAATAATCAAATTAATCGAATTAATAATTGACTCAATAAAATTGACTCGGTCGCTAAAATATAATTTGTTAATCAACGTAATAAATAATCGATACATTAGATAAATGGACATCTAACTCAACATTGAATGGTACCCAATCAGGGAATCATTAGTACCTCTCGAAATTTATCATTATCCATTATTTTCAATTTCTAGAAATGGGGATTTGGCATTGTTACTTCAATATACATTTATGGGTCATTGTGTCTATAGGACACTAACATAACAAGGGAATATAAGAAGGTTTATTTGAGGACATAAAAGATTTTCTTGATACGATATGTCATGATTTTTTTTTCCCTACTGATTTTTGTTTATCTTCCTTGTTTTATGTGTGTTTTTATATTATTTCAACATAAAATATGTTTTAAATTGATTGTTAAATTTTCTAACATATATCTAACGCAGCATTGAATGGTATCCAAATTAGGGAATCATTAGTACCTCTAAAAATTTCTCATTTTCCATTATTTTCAACTGTACGCAATAATTAGAAGTATCTTCACGAAAAGCCAAATCCGCACTTATTTGGATTTATTTATTTATTTTTGGCAGCAAGCAATAAATGTAACAGAGCCAACACATATTTCTTATTGGAGATGTAGTATAAAGAAAGAAATGGTGGACCAGTACATATAATATCTTTGACAAGTTTAGAGATTGAGGTCGTTTGTTAAGGATTATAATGATATTTACCGATTATTCATTTTGAAAAATAATTGAAATTCAAACTTTTAAAGTAATGAAAATATTTGTTAAATCTTAAAATCAATAAAATCAATGTAGTTGGCGTCTTTTGTTATTAACTCGGGATTAATTGGTTTTCTAAGTTGTATTAATATTTTTTGCGTTGTAAATTAAACAGTACAATTCAGAGAACTATAGATCTGAAAATTATAAGAAAATAAAATTGAAACATGATAATCTATACCTATATATTCAGGAGTAATGGATGAAATGTATGGTTGGTACGTACGTACCTAAAAAATAAAAAAGACAAAATCCCAAATCCTAATAAATTTCATAATAGAGTCTCAAGAAAACTCTAATTTCATAATATAGTGAAAAATATTTTAACTTTGTCCTATAATTATTTTAACCAACTAATTTATCCAAATAATTTATGTCTGATTTAATAAGATACACATTTATAATTAAATTATATTCTCCTATGATATTTATATTCAACTTTATTAATTTAATTTCAAATTTTAATTAACTAAAAAAATACAAACATATATGTAATTAATACAATATCTTCCATTCTAAAATATATTATCTATATACTAAAAAAACTCATAATGCCATATAAAAAAACAAAGAAATAAAAGTTATGTTTGAATTCGTTATTAAAAAATCACGCAATCAATTTCCAATAAAAAATAAAAACAAGATAAAAACACTTAGTAATACATATACCAAAATAAAAATACTATGAGCTTGACACATATATTAACAAAAGATGTAATAACATTAACAACTAATAAAAAAAATTACATATACCAAGATAACATAAAAATTACTCAAAAAATTATTTAAAAACTTATGTATACAATTACTACATTTAAGAATTTGACTGGAATTCAAATTGAATAAATAAATAATAATGCATTTTGTATATAACTAAGAAAAAAAATATTATATGTAATTCTTAATTATTTTCATTTTTTTTTGAAAAAAATATAAGTTTAAAACAAAAATACAAACACTTAATAATACAACTTGTGTTATGCACGGATTTCAGAACTAATTGATTGAAGTTGTGTCGGTAATTTGATCGTAAATAAAATAAAGGAGAAAAACATTAATATCTAATATACGAAATTTCTATCATTCCTATATATTATTATAAAATTTGAGATAATGTTTTAAAAAAAATATATAAACACGACTCAATGAGTTAATTATTGAGTCAAGTTACAAAATTATTAATTTAAATTGAAAGAGGTTTTTATTTATAAATTTTTTTGAGATGGTTTAAGACATTAAATTGTTAAAACACTTTTTACCAAAGTCGATTCCAAAAGAATTATAATTAACAAAATTGTAGTTCATATTACAAGTTTTAAGTCAACTTTAAAAACCAATTGCATCAATGATTTCTTTTACCAAATATACATACTACTGCACATAAAATTTAAAACTGAAACAAATAAATAAAAAAATAAAATAAAACACGTATTTATATTAAATATTAGAACAAAGAATAAAAATGCCAATAAATAACTAGAATAAATTAACTACAAATAAAATTAATTATTTGAAGTTTAGTGTATGTTTATAATTTTATTCTTTCTCTATCATGTAAGCAGGCATAAATTTATAAGAAAACCAAGTTTCTTCTTTTTTTTGTTAAGTAATATTTTAAATGTTAAAACATATTTATTATTCAAAATATTATTCATATAACAATTACTAAATTATAAATATATCTATATAAAAATATTGACTTGTGCTGTGCATAGGTTTTTCTGACTTTCTTTCAATAAAGTTGGGAAAGAAAAGTGTGGTGTACTGTTAATTTATGGTATATTAACTAGTGGATTTATGTTACGCGCCTGCTTTTATTTTTTCCTTTTTTTAATTACCATCATTTTATTAACTAGTGTTTAGCATAAAATTAAAAAAATTGACTAAATTAAATGAAACTGAGCCTAAAATAAATTGAAGTCGAAGAACATCAACGGCTAATGGTTAATTGTTTTGAAAAATTGATATACATGATTGATTGATTTTAGTTTTAAGTTATAAAAAATCAAAATCGATCAAATTAAAATTTATATTTAATAAAGGTGATATGTTTATATTTATTTATACTTATATTATAGTTTTATAGCTATTTTATATAATATCATTTATGTTTCAAGTTTGTAAAATTATAATTAAATTTTCAACTATTGTTACTTATTCTTCTATGTAATTAACAAACGCAAACTAATTAAAGCAAAAATTATAAGGTTTTAAGCATCAACAAAAGTATATATAGCTATAAAAGAATTATGCTAATATTATTAGAATTATATTTTTTGAATTTGTGAGAAAAACTGATTATAAAATCGACTTATCACTTTATAAAATTGAAAAATAAATTCAAAATAGAAAGTAAATATGAAAAATTACTATTTTATCAATAGAAGCGATTTTGCGATAAAATTTCGTTTGAAACCGAACTTGAGAAAATGGTTGCACGCCATTGAGCCTGGAATGTCAAAAAATATAGAATTGACTTTAATATTGTTTTGCCAAATTTTATTGTGAAACGACTAAAATGTCCTTAAAAGAGAATATATGTGGATGTGGATTATAAGATTTTATAATAAAAATATCAAAGATATTTTATTGTAATTAAGATAATATAATAAAAATATTTAAGATAATTATAACAAATCAGATTTTACAATGAAGATATCTAAGATATTTATGGTGAAAAGATATTAAATAAAAATATTTAAGATAATTATAACAAATCAGATTTTATAATGAAGATATCTAAAATATTTATGGTGAAAAGATATTAAATAAAAATATCTAAGATATTTATAGTAAATAAGATTTCATAATGAAAATATGTGAGATATTTATAGAAATAAGATTTTTATTAGGGGTAATATGTAAATAAGCTTTATTAGAGGATTTTGCATGAGAATATGATTTAATTAGATTACTTAGCATGCAAAAAATGTTCATTTAGAGAACTTGACATATAAATAAAGCTTTACTTAGAGGATTTAACAAGCGATTATAAGAAAGTTTCTTTATAAATATATAGTTTTAGTTTCATTTTTTTCTTCATAAATTTAATATAATCATTCAAAAGAGATGAAAATAGAGACAATGAATCAGTCAAAAGAAGATGACCAATTAATCTAAGAGAAGTAAACATAGTCAATCATGTATAGAAAAGATTAGAAAGATTTAATTTTATCTTAACGAACAAAACGTGACTTTAAATTTGATATCTGATTTAACTCGTAAATTAACGAGTACAATTAATTGTATCACCATGCGAGATTATGCATGTTATATCTTAGAGAGAGTTATTTTATATAAATATATACATTGTATGTGATAATAAAAATCAAAAGTAATATTTGAATATAGAAAATCTCAAAAGTTTTAGTAAAATTTAATGTTTATAAAAAGTAAGTACATGTACAAAGTAAATGAAAACTAGTTTTTTACCTATACTATTTGAATCTTAAAAAACTAAATATTTTTAATGAAATTTAATTTCCCTAAAAACTAAGTTCATGTTACCTAACAAATGAAAAAACAATTAACTATAAATGAATATTTTCAAAAGAAATGATTATTTGATTTATACAATATATATGAGAAGGGAAATCTAAGACATACCTTAGATAAATTTGCTTAAAACTATTATAATTCCTAGAGAATCACTTCAATAATTTCACAAATAATTAATCACGCGGCTCTGATCGTTTCACATGTAATTTACTTTCTATATCCATGTATGAGTGCACGTGGTGGGTATTAGTAAGACTTTAATTTGATGTAGTGATAATCTAAATCACTTATAACTTGGCAGGATTTATGAATAATTTAGTAGTCAAAATTTGATAGAATCAGTCAAAAGAAGATGACCAATTAATCTAAGAGAAGTAGACATAATCAATCATGTATAGAAAAGACGAGAAAGATTTAATTTTATCTTAACAAACGAAACATGACTTTGAATTTGATATCTGATTTAACCTGTAAATTAACGGGTACAATTAATTGTATCACTATGAGAGATTATGCATGTTATATCTGTTGTTACTAAATGCATAACCTGAATTACAGAGACATTTTTAAACTTTAAACTGCGGTATCACAATTAAGCAATCAACATAATGTTTAAATGAACCAGAGATTGTGTCATAAAATATATGAATTACCTTTAAGATTAAGTGATATATAAGATGTGAATGGGAATTTAGAAGGGAAAATTATTATGGAATTAATGAGTTTACCTTGGAATCATGAATTCGTTGTCTCATATTATAATTTTGAATTATACTAAGTGATTAAATGTATCGTTTGTTGAACGCTGTTTGCTCACCCTTGTTAAAATTAAATTTTATAAACGACCTATAAATAAATAAATATATGAATAAAATGAGTAAATAGATTCCTGATTAGTATTTTTATGTAAAGAGATTAGAAAATTAAAATGAGTAAATGGATTCCTGATTAGTATTTTTATGTAAAGAGATTAGAAAATTTCTACTGTAGATTTAATGATGTCGAAAAAGGGGCAAGTATATTTTAGTTAGTTTTCTTTGTTGATGTTTAAAATCCATCAAATTTTTCGATACATCATATTTTATTGCTTGATACAGTTAAATCTTGATAAAATAATATATTTGGGACCAAACAAACTATTCATTTAGCACGAGATTATTTATTTATCAATAAATGAATAAATTATTCATTTATTGATAAATTAATATTTATTATCTTAGAGAGAGTTATTTAATATAAATATATACATTGTATGTGATAATAAAAATTAAAAGTAATATTTGAATCTAGAAAATCTCAAAAGTTTAAGTAAAATTTAATATTTCTAAAAACTAATTAGATGCACATAATAAATGAAAACTAATATTTTACCTATACTATTTGAATCTAGAAAAACTAAATATTTTTAATGAAAGTTAATTTCCCTAAAAAGTAAATTCATGTTACCTAACAAATGAAAAAACAATTAACTATAAATATATATTTTCAAAAGATTATTTTACGTGTATTGTAAATGGATTAAAAGATTAGTTTATACTCTATATATGAAAATTAAGGAGAATCTAAAACATGCATCGGATAAGCTTGTTTAAGACTATTATAATTCCTGGAGAATCATTTCAATATAATTTCACAGGTAATTAATCCCGATTAATTAATCAGGCGGCTCTGATCATTTCACAGGCAATTCACTTTCTATATGTGTACGTAATGTGTATTAGTAAGGCTTTAATTTGATGTAGTGATAATTTAAATCACTTATAACTTGGCAGGATTTATGAATAATTTAATAGTGAAGGTTGAGTCACTTTGTCTTTGTAATGCGAAGGAATCCAAGCTGATATATAATCTACGCAGTATTTTTTATGTAACTCGTTGTTGAACATGTAAAACCATTGTTTGTTGTTTCTAATTCAGTTCTTGATTATTAATGCGACTTTATGTTTAGGTGAAACTATTAAATTATCAACACTACAGTTAATAACTCATTAGAATTGTTTTAGATAATTAATCATAGTAAAACTAGTTAAATAAAAATTTAGTAAGTTATTAATAACTTGAAAATTTTAATGGTCCGATTAAATCTGAAAATTTTAAAATTTTTCTTATTAGATTGATATGATTTTTGTTTAATCTTCTCCATAATTTTTCACAGTTATGGAGGAAGTAAATGATATCGAAGTTTTGAGTAATCAAGAATGTTTTCAAGCTATGGAGACTCAAGGAAGTAATCAGTTAGATGGTGATGAGGAAAATGTTCAAGCTGATGAAGTAAAGATTACACCACAACAATGTTTTGATATTTTATCTGGTGAAAGAAAAAAGAATGTTGGAAAAGAATGTTATGGAATTATAAAGTATTTTCAAGAGAAGGCAATGCAAGATAACTCTTACTACTTTTGTTAAGGTTAAACACTGATGATGATAGTTTAGTAATAAGTTGTGCAAATTGTAAATACTCGAGGTGTTGTATAAACCTTGAAATAAGCACAAGTTTTGCATCCGCTGATGATAATAATATCCATCAGTGGATGATTTAGTTCTTCACAAGACAATTCAGAAAATGGAACATTTGAAGGGCTTGACTTAGTGGAGAAGAATGTCTGATGTTACTTAAACAGTCAAAGTATTCTGCACATCAGATATTCTAAGAAGAGTTACGTTGATTTCATACCATCAGGGGAATCCATCAGGGTGAACCCGTCAGGGGGAGCCAGTCAGGGGGAACCCGTCAGGGGGAGCTCGTCAGGGGAGCCCATCAGGGGGAGCCCGTTAGGGGGAGCCCGTCAGGGGAACCAGTCAAGGGAACCTATCAGGGGATGATGAAGGCAGACCAACCCATGAGGGGGACACTTCAAGATATGTCAGTGTCAGGCCAATTCATCAGGGTAACCTGTCGGGGGGGATTGGTCAAACATGACATCAGTGGAAGCCATGAATGTATGCAGTCAGTCATAACCATCAGGATCAAGAAGCACTGAGTAATCTCAAGTGAAGAACGAAGCCCTGATCCAGTCAACATGCATCAGGGGGTCCAGAAGCACTGATCAAGATCCATCAGGGTTGACCATTAGTGGATCGTTATGACAACATACATCCGTCATCAGCATATACACGAAAATCAATGTAACTTGAACAAAAGAAAGAGATATCAACTGGAAAGATATTTCTTGAAGTCTGTATCCATCCAATGAGAACTCTTGCGCATTAAATGCATACAGATCAGCGGAAGAAAAAGAAACAACAAAGCATGCATCAGTCTGACACATTAGGCAGTGATGTGACATACTTGCGGCTAAGTTGAAAAAGGCAGCACGTCTCAAGCACGTGATTTTCAACCACTGATTTACATATATAAAGAAGGAGTTTTCATTGATGAAAGATAACAAGACGAGAAAAATAGAAGCACACAAAAACACTAGGAAGCTCTGTAATATTTCTTGAGAGATTTATTGTCAGAGAGAAATTTTTGTAGCTAGTGAGTGTGAGAAGCTGTGAATTTCATTCACAGAAATTGTAGCTGTAATTCACATTTGTGATATTACAGATTTCCAGGAAAACACCAAGTTATAATACAACTATTTTAACTTGAATCTGAGTGTTATTATTTTACTGTTTTTGTGTTATCTTGCTATTTCTGGAAGGAGCTATCAAAGTTCAACGGAGCGAAAAAGTTTTGAGTGTTTGTATTCATCCCCCCCCCCGCCCCCCTTCTACAAACACTTGAGCTTATTTTGCTCTAACAACCCATTAGGGGGAACTTATCAGGGGAACCGATCAGGGGGAACTCATCAGGGGAACCAATCAAGGGAAACCTGTTAGGGGATGACAAAGACAGACCAACCCGTCAGGGAAACACTTCAGGACATGTCAGTGTCAGGCCAACCCCATCAGGGGAAATGACCAACATGACATCAGTGGAAGTCATCAGTGTATGCCGTCAGTCATAACCATCAGGATCAAGTAGCACTGAGTGAATCTCAAGTGAAGAGTGAAGCCCTGATCCAGTCAATAAGCATCAGGGGATCCATAAGCACTGATCAAAGTCCATCAGAGCTGGTAGTCAGTGGATCGTTATGACAGCATGTACCCGTCATCAGTACTTACACGGAAATTAATGTAACGTGTTACAGAAGCAAGAAATATCAACTGGAAAGATATTTCTTGAAGTTTGTTTTTGATCCAATGAGAACTCTCAAGTATTAAATGCACATAGATCAGGGGAAGAAAAAGTAGCAACAAAGCATGCAGCAGTCTGACACATAGGGCTACGATGTGACATACTTGCGGCTAAGTTAAGAAAAACAGCATGTCTCAAACACGTGATTTCAACCTCTGTTCGACATATAAGCAAAGGAGTTCTCATTACAAAATAATATATAGATTGAATCTTTCCAACTAAGGAGAAAAAACAAATATAGAAGCACCCAACACTAGGAAGCTCTGTAATATATTTCTTGAGAGCTTTGTTTTTCAGAGAAAAGTTTTCGTAACTAGTGAGTGTGAGAAGCTGTGTATTTATTCATAGAATTTGTAGCTGTAAATCACAGTTGTGATTATACAGATTTTCAGAAAAACCCCAAGTTTTAATATAACTATTTTAACTTGAATCTGTGTGTTCTATTATATAGTTTTTCTGCTCTGTGCAGTTGTTTCCGGCAAGTACTTTTAAAAGATAAATAGAGCGAAAAGTTTGTAGTGTTTGTATTCATCCCCCCCTTCTACAAACACTTGATCTTATTTTGGACCAACAATTGGTATCAGAGCCACTTAGCAGATTTCACTTGCTAAAGACGATCATTATCCATGGCCAACAAAGCAGGAAACAGTAAAGTCCCCTTGTTGGAAAGGGGCAAATACTTCTTCTGGAGACAAAGAAGGATAGTTCATCTAAGAGCTATTGATGATGAATTTTTGTAGATTCTAGAAGAAGGACATCACATTCCTAAGAAGCTCATTCCTATAAAAGTCATTAATGGAGTCAGTATTCCTAAAAAGCTTGTCCCAAAGACAACTGACGAAATGACAATAGAGGAAAGAGAAAAGGTGAAAAAGGATCTTAAAGTCACTGGGATCCTTTATAATGGTTTAGACGATGATATGCTGAATAGTATCATGAATCTTAAAACGTCTAAATCTATATGGGATACCATACAAATCCTTTGTGATGGTACCGGAGAAGTGAGGGAAAATAAATTACAGCTGTTGACACAATAGTATGAGTGGTTCACAATGAAAAATGGTGAAACACTCACTGAAATGTTTGACAGATTTAACAGGTTAGTAAATGACCTGAGATTATATGGGAAGGCATATGCTAACAAGGATGTGAACAGAAAGTTCATGAGAGCCCTTCCCATATTATGGGATCTTAAGACGATAGCCATCAGGGAATCCAAGGACATGAATCTTCTAGACTTGGATAGGTTATATGGTACTCTCAAGACATATGAACTAGAGGTTCAACAAAGTTCCGAAATGTTAGGGGATGCCAGAAAGCTTAAATCTGTAGCCCTGATGGCTGCCACGAAGGACAAACAAGAAGCAAGACCAAGTGTCTTGATGAAACAGCAACTAGAAGATGCTGACATAGAAGGGGACAAAGAAGCTGACTCCAAGGAGGAAGAATATACTCCGGAAGAGTTAGAGGAGCTGGATGAAACCATGGCCTTTCTTGCAAAAAGGTTTTCCAAGCTGAAATTCCAAAAGCCTTTGGGATCTAAAAGATTTTCAGCAAGGAAATCGAGTAGCACGAATAACTTTATTGACAAATCAAGAATAAAGTGCTACAAATGCAATGAGCTGGGTCACTTTGCAAATGAGTGCCGCAAGGTCACAAAAGATGGTGAATCCAGAAACAAAGAAGCTATTGTGGACTACAAAAAGAAATACTTTGACCTTCTCAATGCCAGCAAGAAGGGAAAAGCATACATTACAGAGGGAAAGGACTGAGCTGACTCTGATGAAGAAGAAAATGAAGAGTATGTCAACCTAGCCCTGATGGCCTCATCCACTGACAGTAGCAGCTCGTAGGTAAGCCTCGAAATTTCCTCTAACATGTCTAAAACTAATTACGTTAAAACTGTTAAGAAAATGGCTTGTGAGATAAAGGATCTCTATGACACCCTGAGGAGTGTTATAGCTGAAATTGAGATAGTGCAGAAAATAAATGAACAATTATCTGCTAGGAACACTCTTTTAGAATCAGAAAACTCCAGACTTGAGAGTCTTGAAAAAGAACTCTCAAGGACTAAAAATCTTCTTGACTGTGCTATCAAAAGAGAGGAATGGACCTCGAAACTTCTTAGTCAAGAAAGGAAAGTCATTAAGAGATGAAGTGAGTCTAGTAGGAAACTGGAGGATCGTTTAAAAAGTCAGAAATCTGATCCAAAATCTGGTTTAGGCTATGAAGAGACTCTTGTGCAATAACCTCCCATTGAGGTTGAGATGACAACTAGCTTTGGAAAAAGGCCAATACAACCTATCAAGTTTGTTAAGGCAGACACAAAGCTGAATTAGGGAATGTTTTCCCAGTGAGTGAAGCTTCCACTAGTGGTGGGAGAGGCAAGAAACTTATTCTTGCCAAAGCACTCAACCCTCCAGTTAGGAAAGAACTAGACTGTGCATCAGTGGATACACAGTCATTAGGGGGAAAGAGTGCATCAGGCTGTTGTAGCCCGTCAAGGGAAAAAGGCCTGTCAGGGGAAAGCAAAAAGAATAGAAATGGTAATCTAGGTGTTAATAAAACTAGCAATTACTCTTCCATTCATGAAGCCCCTAGAAAAGTGTGCTGAAATTGTGGTAACGGTAATCATTTATCTTTTCAATGCAAAGAAAAACCACAAATTTTGACTGACACAATTTTATATACTGATGATTTACCAACAGCTAAAGCTTGCTCCTCCAAGGAAAAAGGTAAGATAACTGTTGAGAAATCAAAAGTATATATTGAAGCTCCTAAAAAGGAGAAAGTTTTTAATTTGCCAAAACCAAAAGTCGCCAATAAAGATAAAGCTGTTTTACCTACTACTGTGACTAAACCTAGAGGACCCAAAGCCTATTGGGCACCAAAAACAATTTAAATATTTTCTTGTGTGCAGGGAAAGGTCAAAAGCAGTCAAATCTGGTTTCTAGACAGTGGCTGCTCAAGACACATGACAGGAAACAAAGCCCTGCTCACAGAATTCCAAGAAAAGGATGGTCCGGTAATTTCTTTTGGTGATAACAGCAAATGACTAACTCTTGGTTGTGTAAAGCAACAAATGAGAATGTCTCATTTGAAAATGTAGCACTGGTTGATGGGCTCAAGCACAATTTGCTAAGCATAAGTCAACTTTGTGACAAAGGATTCATCACTTCCTTCAAAGGAGATCAGTGCCTAATCTCAAATGAAAGTGATGGGAAGCTGGTTTTGTCAGGAACAAGAAAAGGAGATCTCTATGTTACTAATTTTAATTCAGTAAGTGGAGAATCATGTTTCTACAACAAGGCAACTCCTGATGAAAGCAAGCTACGGCACAAGAAGCTCTCTCACCTAAACTTTAAGGCAATCAATGATCTGGTGAAGAGAGAGTTGGTAACTGGATTACCTCAAATAGAGTTTATCCAAGAAGGATTATGTTCAGCATGTCAACAAGGGAAGCAAAGGAAATCATCCTTTGTCAACAAGGAAGCCACAATGATTAAAGATCCAATTCAATTGCTACATGTGGATCTTTTTGGCCCTGTCAACATTATGTCAGTGTCAAAGAAAAAATTTGCAATGGTCATTGTGGATGACTACACCAGATACACTTGGGTAAAGTTTCAACAAGCTAAATCAGAAGTGCCTCAACAAATCATTGACCATATTAAGAAAGTGGAAACAGAATCAGGGTCAGTGGTTAGAATGTTGAGAACAGACAATGGAACTGAGTTCAAGAATGTAGCTGTTGAGGGATTTTGTGTGGAGAAAGGCATAAATCATACATTTTCTGCTCCAAGGACTCCTCAACAGAATGGTGTAGTGGAAAGGAAGAATAGAACCCTGATAGAAGCTGCTAGATCAATGCTAGCAGAGGCAAAGATTCCCACCTATTTTTGGGCTGAGGCAATTTCCACTGCTTGCTTCACTCAAAATAGATCCTTAATTAACAAGGTTCACAACAAAACACCATATGAGCTAATGACAGGGAGAAAGCCAAGCATCAAGTTCTTGCATGTCTTTGGATGCAAATGCTTTACTCTAAGGAATTTTGGTGAGAACTTAGGAAAATTTGATCCAAAAGCTGATGAAGCAATTTTCCTAGGTTATTCCCTGTCATCTAAGGCCTACAGGGTTTACAACAAAAGACTTCAGGTGGTGATGGAGTCCATAAATATAGCTTTTGATGATCAAGAGATTTCTGGACTTGAAGACCCTGGTTTTCATGAAGAACTCAGATTTGAAAATGAAGATGAAAATGATTATCAAGAGACTGAAGATGATGAGTGCAGACAAATGGAGAATTTATCCATTCATGATGTCAATCCAAACAATGTAGAAGCCCCTTCAGCAGATAGAGTCAATTTCCTGGACAACAGATCAGGGGATACTCCATCAAGGGATCATTCATCAGGACATGCACCATCAGGGGATAACTTGAACCTTGAATTATCCACTAATTCAGGGGGAGAGTTTTCAGAAGCTGGGAGCACAGGCTCAGGGGGAGAGTTTTCAGAAGATGGATCGATGAGACTCTGCATTGATTATCGGGAACTGAATAAGGTCACGATCAAGAATATGTACCCCTTGCCAAGAATAGACGATCTTTTTGATCAACTTAAAGGAGGAAGGTACTTCTCGAAAATTGATCTTCGCTCAGGATACTACCAATTGAAGATCAAAAAAGGGGACATATCAAAGACAACATTTCGAACTCGCTCTGGTCACTACGAGTTCTTGGTAATGCCATTTGGACTGACAAATGCACCCGCAGCCTTCATGGACTTAATGAACCGTGTCTTTAAGCCATTCCTGGATAAGTTCATTATCGTTTTCATTGATGATATTCTTATCTACTCAAAGACGGCAAGAGAGCATGAGGAACATCTAAGGATAACGCTGGAGGTTCTAAGAAAGGAGCAGTTATTTGCCAAATTCTCCAAATGTGAGTTTTGGCTAAAGGAAGTAAAGTTTCTTGGTCATGTGATCAATGAAATTGGTATTGCGGTGGACCCTAATAAGATAGAAGCAATCACGAAGTGGCCTCAACCAATAAATCCAACCGAAGTGAGAAGTTTCTTAGGTTTAGCAGGCTATTACAGAAGGTTCGTTAAAGACTTTTCAAAATTAGCTGTACCTTTGACGAACTTGACAAGAAAGACTACAAAATTTGTTTGGACCCCGGATTGTGAGAAGAGCTTTCAGGAATTGAAGATAAGGTTGACTATAACCCCTATTCTGACCTTACCGTATGACAAGGGAGAGTTTATTATCTACAGTGATGCATCAAAACAAGGACTTGGAGCAGTTTTGATGCAGCATGGCAAGGTGATTGCTTATACATCAAGACAACTAAAAGATTGCGAGAAACGATATCCTACGCATGACATAGAATTGGCAGCTATCATTCATGCGTTGAAGATTTGGAGGCATTACCTTTACGGTGAGAAGTGCGAGATATATACGGATCACAAAAGTTTGAAGTATATATTCACGCAAAAAGAACTCAACATGTGACAAAGGCATTGGCTAGAATTGATTCAGGACTATGACTGTTCTATAAACTACCTTCCCGGAAAAGCAAATGTAGTTGCTGATGCGCTTAGTCGTTGTGAAAGACTGAGTGTAATGACCATTCAAGAGGAGATTAGAAAGGAATTCGAACGCTTGCAACTTCATACCCTTACCACTGCTCAAAAGATAGATATGGAAGAAGAGATTCGAGCTCGGCCTCAATTGCACGATCTCATTAAAGTCGCACAAGGAGAGCATTGTAAAGACATGGACAGATTAATTAAGGAAGATAAAGGCAGATATCGCATGCATAGCGATGGATTGCTGCGATATGAAGGTCGGGTGTGGATTCCTGCAAAGGCTGAATTAAAACATGAAGTGTTAAACGAAGCTCATAACTCAAAGTTTTCTATTCATCCAGGAAGCACCAAAATGTACCAAGACTTGAAACAAAGCTTTTGGTGGCCCAACATGAAGAAAGAAATAGCTGAATGGGTAAGTAGATGCTTAACATGTTAGAGGGTTAAAGCAGAACATCAAAAACCAAGTGGACTACTTCAACCATTGGAAATCCCCGAATGGAAATGGGAATTTGTCACAATGGATTTCATAGTTGGATTACCAACCACGTTTGGAGGGATGAATGCCATTTGGGTCATAGTCGATAGACTGACCAAATCGGCACACTTTTTGGCCATCAAGTATACATACAAGATGGATCAAATGGTAAGGTTATATGTTAAAGAAATTGTGCGTCGACATGGAATGCCTGTCTCCATTGTCTCTGATGGAGATCCAAGGTTTACCTCAAGATTTTGAAAAAGTTTCCAAGATTATCTGGGAACAAGACTAGATATGAGCACAGCCTATCACCCTCAGATAGATGGTCAATCTGAACATACGATTCAGACACTAGAAGATATGCTTCGAGCTTGCGTTCTCGACTTCAAAGGACATTGGGACAACCATCTGCCACTAATCGAGTTCGCGTACAATAATAGTTATCATGCTAGCATTGGCATGTCCCCCTTTGAAGCATTGTATGGCAGAAAATGCAGAACTCTACTTTACTGGAACGAAGTAGGAGAAAGGAAGTTAATTGGACCAGACATAGTCCAACAGACTGAGGAGGCAATTAGGATGATCAGAATGAGAATGAAAGTAACTCAAGACCGACAGAAACAATATACTGATCAACATAGGAAGGATCAAATTTTGGAAGTTGGAAGTTATGCACTATTGAAAGTATCACCCTGGAAAAACGTAATGTATTTTGGTAAGAAAGGAAAGTTGAGTCCCCGCTATGTAGGACCTTTCGAAGTAGTAAGGAAGATTGGAGAAGTGGCCTATCAACTAGCACTGCCACCAACTTTGGACCACATTCATGATGTATTCCATATATCTGTGTTACGTCCTTACAAGGCAGACCATGGAGGAGTAATTGATTATCAACCGAACTACAATCGGATTTGAATTATGAAGAAGTTCCTATTCAGATTTTGGATCGACAAGTTAAAACTCTTAGGAATAAAGAAATTCCTTCTGTAAAAGTGTTATGGAGGAACCACAGTATAGAAGAAGCTACTTGGGAGCTTGAAAGTGCAATGATTGTCAAGTACCCCCATTTATTTGATAGTTAAGTTTCAAGGACGAAACTTCTTTTAAGGGAGGAAGGATGTGAGAACCCGAAAATTTTAAATGTATTTTATGGTATGAAATAATTTTATTTTGTGTTATTATATTTTTACATGGAGGTTAGTCTTTTAAATATGAATGATAAATTCATATCTTCAATGAAAATTTTGATGATGATGTGATATCCATGATGATGAGGTTAAGTTCCTTAAAAAGGTATCAAAAAGGGGATTAGCAAACCCCATATAAGATTATATTGAACCGCATGGAGGAAGAAGAGAGGGTTACTTAGTATTTGTGATTACGTGTTTGATTAGAAACTGTTTAGGTGGATAAGTTTTCATGCATGTAGGACAACAGCTGGTTGCTATCAAGAAGTCATGATGAACAGCCGTTTTACCGTCCAAATTAACCAATCATTTTATTCCAATGCTTAATCTTAGCTTACTGTATTTGAACTCTATAAATACCTCATTCGAGATGAAATTTTAATTCCTTTACCAAAATTTCTCTCTTCAGAGTTTCGCTTAAATATATCATCTCCATAAATTTCCAAGCTTTTCTCTCGAAAATTATTTTTAGACTAGCTTTGATCTCACCCTTGAAAACAAAGAGGTAAGAACCTGAAACCCTACTTAGTTTCTTTCGTGCATAGCATCAAAGATTTATGCTAAGTTCTTATTCTTTTGCATCTTCATAAGACATCATAAGTTGAGTTTGAGCATGATAGGTCTTCCATCGTAGCAGAAACAAGCTCCAATGTTAATCTCTAATGAGATGTTATTAATCTCTGATAAGATGTTGTTAATCTCTGATGAGATATTTTTAGTCTCTGATGAAATATTTTTAGTCTCTGATGAGATGTTGTTAGTCTCTGATGATGACGTAACCCTTAGTCTCTGATAGAATTAAGATGACGTCATCAGTCTCTAATGAATTATTTAGTCTCTGATGACGTCAGCCGTAGTCTCCGACAGGCTAAAGTTTAGTCCCCGATGACGTCATTAGTCTCCGACGAGTTATTTACTCTCGGATGACGTCAGCTTTAGTCCCCAATAGGCTAAAGTATATAAAGGTTGAGCCCTCAGACAAGGGAAACGGAAAAATGATCGGTTACTGAGGTTGGCTAGCCTTGTAATGCCAATAAGGAGGGAAGAAAGGAGGATGATCTGAGAAGTGATGTTTTGTATTATAATATAGAAACAGAATAGCTTCCGCTGACTATGTAATATTTTGGGTTGTAATAACTCTTTATTATTGTTTCTTCCAGTAATTATTATATGAATGGATGTGTGGTTATCTTTTCCATCTTTTGACGAAGCCCTGATCCAGTGAGGGATTACGGGGTCGTCACACAAAATATGCCAAAGAACTTCTCAAGAAATTTGATATGGAGGACTCAAAAGTAGCAAAGACACCTATGGCCACTACAACCAAGATTGACCCTGATAAGAATGGAAAGAAAGTTGATTTGAAGACTTATAGGGGAATGATTGGATCATTGCTGTATCTAACAGCAAGCAGGCTAGACATAATGTTTGCAACGTGTCTTTGTGCAAGATATCAAGCTGACCCAAAGGAATCTCATTTCATTGTAGTGAAAAGGATCTTGAGATTTATCAAGGGTACTACAGAGTTGGGACTTTGGTATCCAAAGGAGTCTGGATTTGAATTGCTAGGATATTCTGATGCTGACTTTGGAGGATGCAGGATTGACAGAAAGAGTACAACAGGAAGCTGTCAATTTCTAGGAGGAAGGCTTGTATCTTGGTTCAGCAAAAAGCAGCATTCAATCTCAACATCTACTGCTGAAGCTGAATATATCGCAGTTGGAAGTTGTTGTGCACAAATTCTATGGATGAAAAATCAGCTAATGGATTATGGTTTGAACTATACCAAGATTCCAATAAGGTGTGATAACACAAGTATCATTGCCATTGCTAAAAATCCAGTGCAACATTCTAGAACCAAGCATATAGAAATCAGATATCATTTTATCAGGGAACATGTTATGAATGAGAATATTGAACTACAGTTTGTACCTTCAAATCAGCAGCTGGTAGACATATTCACCAAAGCTCTTGATGAAGCCACGTTTTCAAATCTTGTGGGAGAACTGGGAATGGTGAATTATGCGTCAGGGTCACGGTCAGGGTCAGGGTCAAATGCCTAAGTTCTGGTATTCCTAACTCATTTTGTTGTTGCACCCCTGCTTATATAATCTTTGCTTAAATGTTTATTCATTATTTAGTATATAAGAATTGATGATGTAATATAGTCCTTGCTTAAATGTTGTAAAAGGACTTAGAAAAATATCCAACTTGTTAGGTGGATATACTACTTAGTTAAGTAAGGAGTTTTGATCACCATTGAAGTCTACTGAAGAAGGTTGCTGAAGATGCAAGAAATATTCTAAGTATAGTCCTGGTTAGAATGGAAATAAGCAAGGACCTTTATGCACTTAGAATATTCCAAGTATAGTCCTGCTTAGAATGGAAATAAGCAAGAACTTTAGTAAGCAAGATCCTTTGCTTATCAAAGTGAAGATTGTCAGAAAAGTTATCTTAACCCCTGCTTAGTCAACTTCTAGGAAACTCTTCTGAAGGGCACTAGAAGACAGAAAAACGACTAACTTTTTAAACTAAGCAAGGATTGCTGAAAAAGTACAAGTCACATCAAGAACAATACACTCCAACGGATCTATTTCAAAATTCCCAACGGATAGATTTTCTGAAGGAGTATAAATAGAAGTCATAAATTTCATTTATGACTAACCAACCAATCAACTACCTCCAACTGAACAAAACTCTCTGACATCTTAAAGACTACAACAAGACATCATAAAGCTTGAACAAGTGCTACCTATCTGCTCAACTAAGGAGAAATCTACTTGAAGATAGCAAGCAAGATTTTCTCAAATCTGCTTAGTGTCTGTGTGACAAAATTGGACTAAGTGTCCTCCTGCTAAGGTGGTCTAAGTGACCTATTGTAAATTGGACTAAGTGTCCTCCTGCTGATTGTTCTGTGTGAACAAAAGTTTTAGTGATAGCCTTCTCAAGTAAAAGAGAAGAAGAGTGGAATAGGATTATTCTGAACCACTATAAAAATTCTATCTCTACTCCTGCTTATCTTTTATATTGCTTACCTGCTTTACTGTGCTTTGCTTTAGTCCTGCTGAACTCTTTCAGTAAAGACTTACTATCTTTGCTACTTCTAGCCATTAACCTTTGCTACAAAAACTAAGGGGTACTTTGCTTAAACAAATTCCGCTGCTAAATTCTTTGAAAACATAAGAAACTCTTTTATAATCAAGAAGTGTTTTAATTCAGTAAAGTTTTCTAAGCAAGACTTAATTTTTGAAAAACATTATTCAACCCCCCCCCCCCCCCCCCTAGTATTTTTACCCTTTGGGACCTAACAAGTGGTATCAGAGCTTAACACTCTTTGCTAAGCCCTAAAGCTTGAGAGAATCCAAACTTAAACTTTCTAATGGCTTTAAGAAGTGATTTTGGTGGCAAGCCCCCTATGTGTACCAGAGATAGATTTGCTAATTGAAAATTGAGAATACAGGTATACATGGATGCCATTGATGAGGAACTCTATGAAGCAATAAAGGTTGGACCCTACATTCTAGAAAAGCTATCTGCTGATGATCCAAATAAGCTTATTCCTAAGCAGAGAAAGGAATGGATGGATGAAGAAAAGAAGTTAGTAGGATACAATAAGAAGGCAATGAACATTCTCTTCATGGCTCTTATGAAGAGGAAATGTTCGAAAGTGTGTCTAACTGCACCTCTGCTAAAGAGGTATGGGATGCCTTGCTGGTTCTTAACGAAGGAACCGTAGAAGTCAGAGAAAATAAGCAATCCCTGCTTATTCAACAGTATGAAATGTTCAGCATGTAGCAGGGGGAGAATCTCACTGCTGTGTATGAAAGATTTACTGTCAACAAGCAGATTCCGACTAAAAGGATAGAGGAGTTGCATTGAAGGTTGCTAAGTCAAAGCAACAAGCAGATTCCGACTCAGAGTTTGCTGATAGTGATGAAGATATGGCTATACTAGCCAGAAAGTTCAGAAGGTTCATGAAAATGGATAAAGGAAACTTTAGAAAAAACACAAGCAGCAGCAAGAGAGATCCATCAAAAGATCTATGTTACAATTGCAAGAAGCCTGGCCACTATGCTGCTGACTGCCAAAGTTCAGCAAGAGAAGAAAGGAAATTTCCTGCTGATAACAGAAGCAAGGGAAAAAAGTACTACAAGAAGAAATATCAGCAAAAGAACAACTCAAACTTCAAAAAAGACAAGGGTCTTCTTGCTGAAAAGTCATGGAGTGACAGTGACAGTGACTCAGAGGAGTCAGGAGCAGAAGTAGCCAACCTCTGCTTAATGGCTAGAGAATCTGAGACAAGCAAGGAAGTCGACCTTGCTGAGGTATTTGATTTTAACTCTCCTGATATTTCTGAAGCTGAGTTGCGTTCCTTGATTAAGGATGTTGCATCTCAGTGGCATAGATATAGAAGATTACTGAGAATTACTTCAGCAGAGTCTGATCAACTAAGGAGCAAGAACTCTGAAATCTTGCTTACACTTGAAAAGGTGCAAGCTGAGAATTTGGAGTTACTTGCTGCTGATGATGAGAGGACCCTGCTTAGACAGCATCTCATAGACTCTCAAGAGAGAGAGTCTAAGTTAACCTCCCAAGTTGAGGAATTAACTACTACAATCTCCACATGGAACAAATCTTCTTCAAATGCATATGCCTTGCTGAAAAGCCAAAGAAGCATGCTAGACAGAAGTGGAATTGGATCCAGGAATTGCGAAGTCCTTGCTGAAAGTATTGGAGAAAGTGATGCTGAGTCTATCAACAGAACAATCTCTGTGCATTCAGCAGAGTGTAAAACTCCTGCTAAAACCAAAGGTAATAGAAATGTTATCTTGCTAAATAACAAATTCCCTGCTGACCGTAACTATAAGCAGGGACATGGTGCTAAACAGACCAAGGGTGGAAAGTTTAGCAATAACCGTGTTTCTCCTGCTTATAATTACAACAATGCAAGGAATTTGAAATTTAGCAAAGGTTATGTTGGGAGCAAACACTGGAAACAACCTCAACCTAAGAGAAGAGGTAAGCAGCACACACATCATAACATGATGCATTTGAGATGCTATTGTTGCCATAGGATTGGTCACATTGCTTCTCTTTGCCTTGCTGACCCTTACTATATTGGTTGGTCTCAAAAACCAAAAATGAGACAAGTATGGGTCCCCAAGGGTACTAACCTTAATGGACCCAAGTCTTGTTGGGTACCAAAGTGATTGCTTATGTTTTGCAGGTTGTAAGCAAGGAACAAATTTGGTACTTGGACAGTGGGTGTTCAAGACATATGACAAGAGATAAAGCCTTGCTCACTAATTTTAAAGAAAAGGATGGACCTCAAGTGATCTTTGGAGATAATAGTGCTGGAAGAACTAAGGGATATGGTTCAGCAGGAAATGGGTTAGTCTGCTTCAACAAGGTTGCCTACGTGGAGGGTCTCAAGCACAACTTGCTTAGCATAAGCCAGTTGTGTGACAAAGGGCATAAGGTCACCTTCTTAGACAATCAATGTCAGGTAAGAGATCTTCAAACAAATTCTCTGAAGCTTTCTGGTTCAAGAAATGGGAATGTTTATGTAGTAGATTTGGCTAAGCTAAGTCCTGCTAAAACAACTTGCTTTCTTGCTAAAGCTTCAGCAGATGCTAGTTGGTTATGGAATAAGAGACTTTCACACTTAAATTTTAAAACAATTTCAAAACTAGCTGCTAAAGATCTTGTAAAAGGTTTGCCTAAATTTTCCTTAGAAAAAGAAAAACCATGTAGAGCTTGTCAATTTAGTAAGCAAACAAAACAATCCTTCTTAAGCAAACCTGAAAAATCAAACTCTATACCCCTCCAACTATTACATCTTGATTTGTTTGGCCCTATATCAAGTAGTCTTGGTGGAATGAAATATGCATTCACTATTGTGGATGATTTCACAAGATTTACATGGGCATTATTTCTTGCTCACAAGAATGATGCATTAGCAGAGTTTGAGAAATTCAGCAGACTAGTTCAAAATGAGAAGGAACTCAGAATCAAGTCAGTAAGAAGTGATCATGGAAGAGAATTTGACTTTGGAGGCTTTACTGAGTTCTGTGATGAGCAAGGAATTTCTCATAACTTCTCTGCACCAAGGACTCCACAGCAAAACGAAATGGTTGAAATAAAGAATAGAACCTTGGAAGAAGTTGGAAGAACATTGCTTGCTGATGCTAGACTTTTGGAGTACTTCTGGGCAGAAGCAGTGAACACTGCTTGCTATACTCAAAATCGATCACTCATTCATCCAACCTTAAGCAAAACTCCATACGAGCTATGGAAAGGAAGAAAACCAAACATAAGCTATTTGAGAATCTTTGGATGCCCCTGCTATGTTCACAATAATGGTAAGGAGTACTTAACTAAATTTCAAGTAAAATCTAATGAAGGTATTTTCTTAGGGTACTCTAATCATAGCAAAGCATTTCGAGTTTTTAATAAGAGAATTCTAACAGTAGAAGAGTCAATTCATGTAATATTTGATGAAACTAACCATGAGGAACCAAGTGGTTCACTCCCTCTTATAGCTGAGCAGGAACCAAAGGAGAATCATCAAGCCACATAGACCAAGGAAGACCCTGCTAAAGTACTATCAGAAAGCACTGCTTCATTGGATAGCACCCCTGCTGAAGTAAAAGATGATGAACCCAACTTGGAGGAACTAAGACAGCAAGACATTCGAACAGATCTTCCAAGAAGGATGAAATGGACCAAGTCTCACTCAGAAAACTTGATAATTGGAAATCCTACAAGTTTAGTAAAGACTAGAAGATCTACTCAAAATGAAAGTAGTTTTCTATGTTTCCTATCTCAAATGGAACCTAAGAAAATTGAGGATGCTCTTGCTGATGCTGATTGGGTCTTTGCTATGCAAGAAGAGCTAAACCAATTCAGTAGGAACAACGTATGGAATCTTGTTCCCAGGCCAAGGAATCATGCAGTAATTGGCACCAAGTGGGTATTCCGAAATAAGATGGATGAAGATGGAATCATCACAAGGAACAAGGCAAGACTTGTGGCTAAGGGCTATTCTCAGGAGGAAGGAATCGACTATGATGAAACCTTTGCTCCAGTAGCAAAGCTCGAAGCCATAAGAATATTTCTTGCTTACGCTGCTTATCAAGACTTCAAAGTGTTTCAGATGGACATCAAGAGTGCTTTTCTGAATGGAGAACTTCAGGAGGAAGTCTATGTGGAGCAACCCCCAGGTTTTGCTGATCATGCTAATCCTCACCATGTATATAGGCTTGATAAAGCCTTATATGGTCTTAAGCAAGCTCCGCATGCATGGTATGATACTTTATCTTCCTTTTTAATTGATGAAGGTTTCAGTAGAGGTAAAGTAGATACTACACTTTTCATTAGAAAGCATAAAGATAAAACTTTGCTAGTACAAATCTATGTAGACGATATAATCTTTGGTTCTACTGATGAAAAACTTTGTGCAAGATTTGTTAAGCTTATGCAGAATAAATTTGAGATAAGCATGATGGGAGAGCTGAACTTCTTCCTTGGACTTCAAATTAAGCAAAGAGGTGATGGAATTTTCATCAATCAATCGAAGTACACCAAAGACCTGCTTAAGAAGTTTGGGTTAGAATCAGCAAGTCCTATGAAAACTCCTATGTCATCAGCAACAAAGTTAGATAAAGATGAGCAAGGTAAATCCGTAGATATAACAAGTTATCGAGATATGATCGGATCCTTGCTATACTTAATTGCTAGTAGACCAGATATTATGTTTGCTACATGTATTTGTGCACGTTTTCAAGCTAACCCCAAGGAATCACATTTAGCTTCTGTTAAGAGAATTTTCAGATATCTCAGAGGAACTCCTAACTTAGGAATATGGTATCCAAAAGATTCTAACTTCAACCTTGCTGGATATTCCGATGCGGACTTTGCTGGGTGTAAAATAGATAGGAAAAGCACAAGTGGAACATGCCAATTTCTTGGAGGAAGACTTGTTTCGTGGTTCAGCAAGAAGCAAAACTCAGTGTCAACATCCACTGCTGAAGTTGAGTACATATCAGCAGGAAGTTGTGTCGCTCAAATTCTGTGGATGAAAAACAAACTTGCTGACTACGGGTTTGATTTCAAGTCTATCCATATATTCTATGATAATACTAGTGCTGTTGCCATTGCTTATAATCCTGTTTTACATTATAGAACTAAACATATAGATATAAGGCATCATTTCATTAGAGATCACGTTCAACAAGGTACCATAGAGATAAACTACATTCCTACTGAAAATCAATTAGCAGATGTTTTTACAAAACCCTTGGATGAAAATCGTTTTAACAAACTGATAAGTGAATTAGGCATGTTAAATTGTGAATAGGCATTTTGCTACTAACATCTTGTCTGCTTAAGCAAGGACTTTCATTCTTAGCAAGTTAATTTCAGGAGGAAAAGCACTGCTGATGTCTCAGCAGACCTTCCTATCCCTGCTGATTGACGTATCAAACGCTGCTGAACAAAGACGCTGCTGAAAGAACTCCTGTTGATCAAGTCCCTGCTGAAAGCAGAATCCCTGCTAACAAAGTACAAATGCTGCTGAAAGATTGGTGTTTTTTCCTTATGACTGATGCATCAGGGTCAGAGCCTACGTTAGGATGCGTCAAGGTCAGGGTATCTGACTCATGAGTCAAGGTCAGGGTGTTCGACTCGTGCATCAGGGTCAGGGTGTCCAACTTACGCGTCAGGGTCAGGATATATAAGGCTCACACATCAGCGTTAGGGCATCTGACTTATGCATCAGGGTCAGAGTATGTAAATACAATAAACATCAGCGTAAGTTTAAATGTTTTTAACTGCATCGAGAATCATGGTCAGTTAAATGATGACAACTCATCAATAAGGACTTCTCTCACTGATGACGTGTCATCATAAAAACTGAACTGACTCCTTGATAACGTGTTTAAAGGAGTGGTTTTCAAACGTCAAAAGGCGGGTATTAATACTCTATCTCTCCTACTTTTTAAAACTCCTCAAAACTTTTAATCTTTTTCTAATATTTGCTCGAGTTTTCTTCTTTTTCTCTCTTATTTTCACAGAAACCCAAAAACTTCAAATCTACAAAGCATCTATGGCACACCAACAGATTCTGAGGAACTTGACAGTGCCACCCACGAACTATGTGGATTTCTCGAACATTGATGAGGTAAATGAATGCTTCAGACCGATAATGAACTATCTACTCAACTCTGAGTATAGTGAAGCTATCTTTACCGATGAAGAAATGTCGGGTGAAGCACTGTCTCAACTATGGACCAATGCAAAGTTCATGTACTCCGCTACAAGGCTTGATGTGGTCAAGGGAATCTCATTCAAAGTTTCCTCTGAGAAAGGGAAAATAACCCCTTCCAGACTTAACTCTGCTTTGGGGCTACCTACTCAAGATCTGGTGGACCCACCCAGCGATGCCGACCTGCTGGATTTCTTGAGGGAACTGGGCTATAACACTGCTCCCAACGCTGTGTTAAAGTTCAAGAACCTCAAAAGGGTGAATGTGAAACGGGAAATCTGTTACCTGTTCGATACAATCACCAAGGCGTTCTCAGGTAAGTGTTCTAACTTTGAGGTTATTACCTCCTTAACCTTGAAAATAACATACGCCATGATTAGAAATGTAAATATAAATATAGGTAAAATAATTTTTGATGACCTTGTAAATAAATTAGGTAATTTTAATAATAGGAAAACTAAAGTATATTATGCTAGATTTTTGTTTATGATTATTAAAGATCAAATTACTAATTTTTCTTTTGAGAATGATATACCTGTACAGACATACAAGCAAACAAAGAAATTGTTTGCAGAAATAATGAAGAAATCATATATAGCCGAACCGTTTGCTCTTCCACAGCATATGGTACAGGTAGTAAATTCTTCACCTTCATCTACTATGGCAGAAAAAACAACCACCTCTCTGCCTACCCAAGTAGAACAACCAATTTTCACCCAACCACTCTCAATAGCCCAACCCATAGTCTCTCAGAAGACTATTGGGATTAAAAGAAAACCCAGTGAAGTTACCACATCAACTGAGGGGGAGCAAGTAGAGAGAGTGATTGGCTACAGGCGTAAGAAGAAGAAGGGAGCCACGAGTGTTACCCAACAGCCTGACCAGGCAGTATCCTCTCAAAAGGATACTGCTTTTGATAAGGAAACATGCTGATTCTGTAGACAAGAAGCTTGCTGATCTCACTTCCCAACTGACCAGCATGGAAACTCTGCAACATTCCATGGCTGGCACTTTACAACAAGTTCTTCAAGTCACATCCTGACTTTTAACTCCCACTGATGATGCTGTCAAAAAGGGGGAGAAATCTACCAAGCAGTCTTCAGGGGATGTTGCTGAGAAATCAAGTCAACCATCATCAGGGGATGTGACTGCTCCTGTTCCTGCTCTAAAATCCAAGGATAAAGGCAAGGGTATCCTGATTGAGAAACCAAAGAAGAAATCCAACACTCAATCAGGGCCTAAGCTACTTGGAGATGCCATGAAGACAGCCCACTTTTCAACACTCGTTGAAGCTGTAATTGATGAGAAAGTGGAGCTGGTCTACCCTCAAGATAAAAAGCTAGTGGAAGCTGATGCACTATTTGCACAGCAACTTCAAGAAGATGAAGAGAGGGAAATGACAAAGGAACAGGAGGAAGCAAAGAAAAAGAAGAGTGTCAGGCCCAGGACCTCCAGGAATCCTCAACAAAAAAAAGCTCAAAACTCGAAAGGTGCATCAGGGGATAAAAATCAAGACAAAATCGAAGACCCTGATGCCACCAAACCTAAGTCATCTGAAGCCAAGGACCAAGCACCTTCTCCTATTGCCACGGCATATGGTCCATTCACTCTAGTTGAATCCCTCAAAGAAGAAATGCGCAAAAACCTGTCATTTATGTTCTCCATAAAAAACATAGATGTCAGGTTCAACAATAGAAGGGATAAACTGATAACAGTGCAACTTAAAAGTGGGTCGCAATTCAATGTCACAATGGACTGGTTTAGGAGAATGGATGCTGAACAGCTGGGATTAGTTCTGAATCTGATTTCAAAATCGTCAGTGGCTAACAGAGACTTGAGGGGATTGATTGATAAGCTGAGGAGAGCCATCAATGATGATAGGAGTCTGCCCACAGACTTGGAAAGACCTTTGAAGCTGTTTTACAAATCCACTGATGGGCAGGAGAAAAACATTAAAATCAAAGACGTTGATGGTCTCGACCTGGAAGAAGCGATGCATGTTCTAAGCCAAATAGTTTATCACAAAAATGAACATGCATCCAGTTCAGAATCCTGCTGATTCAGAAGGTAGTGAAGGAGATTGAAGAAACCAAAGCTGATGATGGGAACACTGCAGTAAGGGATGTGCCACCAGTAAAGGGATTTAAAGAATATTCAAAAATGATCACAAGCCCCATGGGTGTTCAATTCCAAGATAAAAAGGGGGAGATCATTACCTTCTACTGGTCACAACTTGCTGCAACCAATGTTCAAGAAATAAAATCTGTCCTTGAAGCTTTGAAATCTAGCAGCAATGTCAACATTATCAATTTTAGAAAACTTATTCAAAGGGAGCTGGAGCAACTGGAAGCAGGAGGAGAAGAGAACAGACTCAGGATTCCTGATCAAAATCCAGATCAAAGAAGACAAGGCCTTGGAAGTGATTCTCAACCGATTGAATCAAGTCATCCATTGCCCTTTGTCTCAGCAAAAAGGAAAAGGGATCCTGATGTCTAAAACAGCACATTCTTTATTATAATAGATATAGGAAAATACTTGTACAGAAAATCTTTTATTAGTTCATTCAAAATTCTTTCATGTATTTTGTATTGGTTTTGACATCATCATCAGTGCATCTAGGGATTTATGGTTATCAAATTGATAAACATAAATAGGGGGAGATTGTAAGAGTTAAATGATGATGATGATGATTATGTAATAAATTGTGCAACAATAAATACTTAAGATATTTTATAAACCTTAAGATCAGCACATGTTTTGCATTAACTGATGATGAACTTATTCATCAATGGATGGTCAATAACTTCACAATGCAAGTCAGAAAATGGAACATCCAAAGGACTTGACAAAGTGAAGAAGAATGTCTTAGGTTACTTGTTAATAGTCAAAGTATTCCGCATATCAAATATTCTAAACAAAGTTACGTTGATTAAGTACCGTCAGGGGAACCCATCAGGGGGAACTTATCTGGGGAACCCATCAGGGGGAACTTATCAGGGGAACCGATCAGGGGGAACTCATCAGGGGAACTAATCAAGGGAAACCTGTTAGGGGATAACGAAGACAAACCAACCCGTCAGGGAAACACTTCAGGACATGTCAGTGTCAGGCCAACCCATCAGGGGAAATGACCAACATGACATCAGTGGAAGTCATCAGTGTATGCCGTCAGTCATAACCATCAGGATCAAGTAGCACTGAGTGAATCTCAAGTGAAGATTGAAGCCCTGATCCAGTCAATAAGCATCAGGGGATCCATAAGCACTGATCAAAGTCCATCAGGGCTAGTAGTCAGTGGATCGTTATGACAACATGCACCCGTCATCAGTACTTACACAGAAATCAATGTAACATGTTACAGAAGCAAGAAATATCAACTGGAAAGATATTTCTTGAAGTTTGTTTTTGATCCAATGAGAACTCTCAAGCATTAAATGCACACAGATCAGGGGAAGAAAAAGTAGCAACAAAGCATGCAGCAGTTTGACACATAGGGCTACGATGTGACATACTTGCGGCTAAGTTGAGAAAAGCAGCACGTCTCAAACATGTGATTTCAACCACTGTTCGACATATAAGCAAAGGAGTTCTCGTTACAAAATAATATACATATTGAATCTTTCCAATTGAGGAGATAAAAACAAACATAGAAGCACACAACACTAGGAAGCTCTGTAATATATTTCTTGAGAGATTTGTTTTTCAGAGAAAAGTTTTCGTAGCTAGTGAGTGTGAGAAGCTGTGTATTTATTCACAGAATTTGTAACTGTAAATCACAGTTGTAATTATACAAATTTTCAGAAAAACCCCAAGTTTTAATATAACTATTTTAACTTGAATCTGTGTATATGTTATGTAATTCAGTTATATTCCAGTAGAATTTAAACATGTCAAGGATCTTGTTTTGGTAATTGAAAGTGCATTTAATTCATTATGTAATTATGGGTTTGTAACTTGGCACATGCATATATGTTTTAATACTTTGTGGTTTCATCTTGTGGTCAATTTGTAAGCACGTGGCTTATGACTTTAGCCACCACAAAGATGCTTGATAACATACCCTAAGCGAAACAACTTATAAATTGGAAAAAATATTTTATTGTCGAGCATAGCCTAGGTGGAGATATAAAGTGAAAATTTTGAAAAACTGCAAGTTTTCTCACTCTTGGCTTAATTTTGCCATGAAATATTCATATAATTACTCCACAAAGGTGATTATAGATATTAAACTTAATTGTCCAATTTTAAGGAAGGAAGAATTTAGGGGTGACATCTCTAAGTAGCAGAATCTCAAGCTTACAAAGAAAACTATATTAGTAAAAAGATGATGATATTATAGTAAACGATCAGCCAAAACAAAAAAAAATGAAAAAGAAATGAATGTGAAAGCTCAATAGAATGAATGCATGTAAACTTGGTAATGGGATCTAGTGTTTTTATTTACTTCCCTTTGCACTTTTGCATGTAATCACAAGGCAACTATTACTAAAACTTATAAAAGATATGGATGCACTGTTACATTATGTCTCTGTTAAATATGCCTCAAGAAAGCTACCCAGTTGCTTGCAGTGAAGAACATGCCTCCAACACTCATCTGAATTACATAAAATAAGAAGCAAGTCAAGCAACATAGATGTCCCAATATTTTAAGAAGACATAAAATTATAGTATCTTGTAAACTACCTTATCTAACGGACAGTAATTGTTTTAAGAATGTATTGTTTAAAGGTCTTTCTTGTTTTTCCTGAACACCAAGATAGTCAAAAAGGAAAAAAAATCATTATTGTTAATGTTGGAAGGTGATGAGAATTTGAAAGAGAATTGCTATCTTATTAATTTGGAAAGTTTTTTCACTTGAAATAAGAGATGTAGAGATGAGTTATATAAAGAGACTTTAGTCCCACATTGAAAGTTGGAAGGAGCAGTGCTCACCATTTATATGGGAAGACAAATAGACTAGTCAAAGTAATTGGCTACACTATACTCCATCTATCACGTCCGCGCAGGAGGGTGCGAATCCAAGGATTTCCGAAATCTAATTTGGCTTGACTCATGCACAGGTATGACCTGGACACGAATGCCAGACCGTAACTAATCAACCCAACCTTTTACTATCAGGGGCCACTGACGATGACGATTGGACACAAAAGCACCTAACACAGAAGCTTTCGTCAATGGGAACCTACGAATGCCAGACCATAACTGATCAACCCAACCTTTTACTATTAGGGACCACTGACGATGACGATTGGACACATAAGCTTTCGTCAATGGGAACCTTATTCCATCAGTTTGGAAAACACATAAACAGTAATTCAAACCATCCTCTGAAGCACCTAGTGAGGGAACTAAACTGTTTTAAGGAAAGCGTGTTGCCTTATAATTAATAAAAGGGAACAGAAAGACCCAGAACAATCTTCCTTTACCTTTCTACTCACCAAAAAAAAATAGACAGACTGAAATCTAGGTTAGATTATCACTACATCAAAAAAAGAAGATTACGTAAGTTTAGATTAGACAACATATATCCTCCTCATTGAATAAACAAAACATGAACGACAATCACTATTACAAATTGAAATTATTGAAGTGATTCTCTAGGAATTATAGAAGTAGACCGTGATTAGGAGAAATGGTAGGTTTAGGAAGTCGAGAGAATCGATTGTCGTGTTTTACTGAAACAGAAGGAGCAGAATGTTTTCATTCATCGTAATATATGGAACGACTGCGTTTTATATATGACTTAGACAACCTTGGCTAAGGCAATACCTTAGAATCCCTTTCCCTATATATATAACGTTAGTTATCAAGGTTTTATAAACTAACCACATCTCTCACCCTTGGTTGTTTAATCTGACAGCTGGAGAGGGAATAAAATGATAAAAACAACTCCTTCTTGCCAATTGGACTAACATTTTTGCTAGAATAACTAGCGAAAGGAGTATTAATTTTAATGTTTGTTTCATATTTTATAGTTTAGGGGTTTGTATCGTATTGTGTTACGTACGTGACTTTTTATTTTTATGTCTGAATTTGTTGTACAACCTTTTTATTTTTCCAAATAGAACATATGACTTGATTGGTGCTTTGCTCGTGGTTATAGCTTTATAATAATCCTTATTATAGTATCAATATTGATAATAATATTACCATTAATAACATTATTTAATCTTCCATTAATAGGAATAATAGGAGAGAAATGATACAAACATAATACTCCTTTTGGTAGTTGTTCTAGCGAAAATGCTAGTCTAATTGGCAGAAAAAAGTTTTTTTTTATCATTTTATTTCCTCTTCAGTTGACAGATCAAACAACCAAGAATGAAAGATGTTTTAGTTTATAAAACCTTTATAGATAACGTTATATATATACACATTATATTTTTTCTCTCCCTAATTCTTCTCTTATATTTTCTATAAATAAACCCTCTTATCCTCTACAAAATAGGGCTCCCTTCTGTATATTTATAAAGGAGACAATCCGTTCTATAATGTAATAGTGCGAGAAACCGAAAATTCTAATAAAATTTTTGAATATTAAATTCGTTATTTATTAAGTTTTCGTTCATTTTTCAATAACCGATAAATTTTACGTTTAAGCATACACACAATCACGCTAATCGATGTGCACATGTCCACTAGCGATAAATCGAAACGAACATGATATTCTTATTTTTACGAGACGTTAATCATGACAAGAATTTCATAAACACATTTTTATCGCACCTATACGGTTAAACTTTTCGGTTTATGCATTAAATCAATGTATAACCATTTAAAATTGTAATTAGTGAATAAATAATTTAATTTAAACACTAATTACTTCAAATTTCAGCATTTTCTCAAAGTGGCAAAACAAGGAGGTGTTTTCAATCCAAGGAAAAATCTTTCCAATCCAAGTAAAATTTTCAAAAATCAATCCAATGGCTAAAAATGATTTGCAAATAATATAAATATATCATTTTGACTAAATCCTAGCCTCCATTTCAGTCAAATACTTTCAGCAAACTCACTAAACACAGATTTAAATTCGGATTTGTATTTATTGAAGTGTTGGGCATTTAATTCATTTAAAGCTTTAAAGAGGTATACACATTGCTCTACTATTTTTACATTTATTGTCATTTCTGTTCATGCCATTGTGTAGATTATTTTTTTCAGTATTATTTTCATATATCACACGTATGCATAGCATTTGTAAATTGTGAGTTATTAATTTTTAAAGTTTGAAAAAAAAATAATTAAATATTCAAGAACATATTCAAACCCGTATGAACCCTAGATTTTTCCGGTCAGATTCTTATCTATTTTTTCGAATTGATTTTATCGTTTCATTCCTGATGTTGTTAGCTTCGTTTTCCCTCAAATAATTTCAAAAATGAGCTGGTATTGCACGTCTTCGAGTTCTACCGAAGCTTCGGAAAAACCCGAATGATTCATTCTGAATTTTCTTGCATTTGAGTTGTTGAAAATAGAAGTTGGTTGTTTGGATGGATTTCTGAAAACCTCTAGATTCATTTCTATACATGAATCGACGGAAATAGCCACGAGAAGGCCATGAACAGCTAGACCCGAAGGTCTCGCCGGCGTTCATGGAGGTTTCTACCTCCGGAGACCATGAATTGCTGCTACGGTGGTTTATACGTCTCAGCACGGTGGCTAAGGGTACATTCGCCTATGGCAAATGCCATGGCAGTGTCCTCACCTCCGATCAGTGCGTGTGTGCGTGCGACACGAGAAGGAAAGGTTGCGGCCTGTCAGCGGCAGCCGTGGCTGTTGCTAACCCTAATCTGCAGAAACCCTAGGGAGAGGAAGATGGTGACGGGTAGGGTCGAACTGACCCGGTTCTGACCCGTGACCCTGACCTGATTCTGATCCGTGACCCGATCCAACCCGGAACCGGCCTAATCCGATTTATTTCATTTTTGACCCAACCTAAATTTAAAAATAAAATAAAATAAATCAAAATACTTTTACTTTTTAATTATTTTCCAATAAATGACTTTTGAATAATTATTTTGACATGTAAATAAACCTTTACATGACTAAAATTTTATGATTTAAAAATAAGAATAATTTATGATGCTAGAGTCTCTTAATTACCACAATTAAGTGATGAGTCATTAATTCATAAATAATTATTATTTAATTAAAACAATTAAATAATAATTAAAGAATAAACTCTAAAATGATATTAAATGATTAAATAAATCTTTCAAGCTAATATTAATTGAGGAATAATTCTTTATTAATTAAATTAAGAATTCAAGACCAATTATTATTTAATTAAAATAATTAAATAATAATTAATGAATACATTTTACATGAGTATTAAATGATCAGTAAATCATTTAATTTAAAGGTAATTGAGAAAATAAATTACTTCAATGATCGATAATTATTATTTAATTAAAGCAATTAAATAATAATTTAAGAATAAATGTTTAATAATTGATAAAAGATCTATAAATCTTTTATTAAGAAACGATTATTGTTTAATTAAAACAATTAAACAATAATTAAGGAACAAAATTTTTAATAAATGTTAAATGATTAATGAAAATCATTTAAGCCAAAAATTGATTGATTAATATTAATTAATCTAAGGTTTCTAATAATTAAATTTAAATTATTAAGAACCTTCGAGCGACGTTTTATCAAGTCCACAAATATCTCGGACTCCGATTTGGTTCCAACCAAATTCCAATTCAACGACTGACGACTCAATTAGTCAATCACAGACTTGAGACTTTCACGAGCACTTCGTGTTTTCCCAGTGAGATGCCGAGAACTTGTAGAAGGGGGGGTTGAATACAAGTTCTTTGAAAATTCTTCGATTACTTGTTCTTAAAGAAACTAAAATTTTCTTGCGGAATAAAAAGAACAAGACCAAATCAATTTATAAACAATTGTTTTTATTGATTAAACAACTGATTACAAATTCTAACAATCAATTTGATCGTCAGCTTCTCCTAATTCTAAACTGTATAGTAAAGATACAAAACAATGAAAACCTATACAACTTCAAATTACAATCCTCTGTAAAAAAATAATTATAGCTTCTACAATTACTGAATTATTATTAATTCAGTTTCTATTCTAAATAAAATTCAGCTTCCTTATTCGAATCAAATACAATCTTTCCTTTTTGATTAGGTAAAGATATCTGGTGAGTTGCCTTACCAGCTACGTCTTCAATAACATTTAACTTTACGTGGAAGACACTCCTTTTTCAATTCGAACTCTGTATCTTTCAGAGATTAATTCACAATTAGTCTCTGATGCTTCTTTTAGTCTTTGACGGCTTTAGTCCCTGATGACTCTTTTAGTCCCTGGTACGTTTAGTCCCTGATGACTTTTAGTCTCTGATGACTTTTAGTCTCTGATGACGTCAGCTTGTGCAGTCTCCGATAATGTTATTTAGTCTCTGATACGTTAAGGCTTAGTCTCCGATGACATCAGCTTAGTCTCTGATTCCTTTTCCTTTAATCTCTGATGACGTAAGCTATTAGTCTCCGATAAAAAACTAGTCTCTGACAGTTAAACCATTTTAGTCTCTGATCAGTTCTTCTAGTCTCTGATAAGTCTTTTTGCAAACTTTAATAGACCAAATACACAACTTGACTTCTTGAAGCTTCGATACTCCATTCCAGCAGTTAATTACAAATAACAATAATCGTATCTCTTTACAAAGAATAAATGAATTACAAACAAAGAGATAACTACTGGTTACAAAACTTCAGTGTTACTAATTAACACTTTCTATACATTTGTACTCTAAGTATTCTAAAAACAATCATCATCAAATGTTCTAAAACCTAACACTTCGCATGTGCATCCGCATGTGTATTTAAGTTGAGATTTGCTCATGTTATTTCATGTAAATGTTTTACAGAATTATTTCTATGCAAATGTTAAATACCACTAAGGATTTGAGACAAGTATATACTCACTCTGCTTTCTTTCAATTAATACGTATGATCATTCTTTCGATATACGTAATATATTCAAAATTTTTGCATGTTAATATTCATGATTTAATTTCTTCAATGTTAAGTAACGTATGATCCCTTGATCTGATGTACGTGAAAAATGTTGTATTTGAATTAAATGTTCTTTGGGCGGTGGTTAGCTATTTAAATTCCGTTAACACGCAAAAGAAAATCCTATACAGATGTAGAAAACTTATTTCTTCACCCCATACTTGTAAAGTATATCCGTATGGGTAACTAAAGGTTAGTGGGATGCATCTGCCTGGCATCCCGGGCCTAAGATTTATAAAGAACGGGAACCGAATCATCGATAACCGGACCCTCGCAGACAAAAGGTTTTTGCAACGACTACGTATGTCATTATGATGAAGTCAGACGGTGGTCAGGCTGGCTAGCTGATAAACTGTTTGATACGAGTTCCTAAGGGCACGTGCGCCAAACGGACATGGTTATAAGGCGCACGTGAATGTATTCTTTATTCTTCTAAGTAAAGGGTCAAACCCCTCATTATCACTCGGGGACCCTAGAATCCATTTTTTTTTACAGATATTAAGAGGTGTTGACTTTGTTTCCGTCACACCTCATAAACACTTACGCTCACTAAAGTACCCCTCTTTCAAAGCTTACCCAATACTTATTTATATACTTGCGAGCATAAATCGCTCATGGTACTTTTATTAAATGTTTTCACAGGTTTTGGCAAAAGGGCTGAATCGTCTGATAAAGGCAAGACGAGAATGACATGATGAACGTGTGAGGATATTTTAGAAATGTTTAGATTGTAAGGCTTGTGTGGGCCCCTCATAAACTTCGGCTGCCAAATATTCATTTATTTTGGATAATGTAATAGAGAATTATATTTATTTCTCTAATTTAATGTCATGTATGCTTGGATGTTATTTTTTTTCTTTTGTCAATCATTGACGGTGTCCGAAATCCAGCATGAGATTTTCGGGGCTGTCACAAATAGTCTTCACTTTTAACAATTGATCTTACCCTTGATTAAATAGATAAAATTGCTCAACATGCTTTGTTTACTCTTGCAAAAAAAAAAAAATTAAATTTTTTTTTCTCTTCCTAATACTTGATCCTTGCATCTCTCTTTTGTAATTTTGCTTTATACATTGATCCTTGAATCTTTCTTGAAATCATGCTTTATATACCATTGGCCAAGTTTGTTGTTAGTTAATAAATTTCACCAAATAATATTATTATTTATGTAACAATTTCAAATTTGAATGTCTATATTTATCATTTTAAAATTTTATTCAATATTTAACGCTTAATGTTACTTCAAACAAATGACCATTGTTATGTGGTCTCGATACACTGATTTATGAATTTGTGTGTTCAATCACTTAACATTTGAATACATTTGATACTATTTCATCTAATTATAAATTTGGTATTTAGATTTTCAATTTGTCTATCGAATTATCAGACATAAGAACTTAGGTTAGTTTAAAAATATTGTTAATTAAATTATCTCCTTAATTCAAGTATTCCCTTTAATTTTTAATTTTTACAATCTTTTAAAAATTATTTTAAGAATAATTAGGTTGTCTTAGATAATCATGATTACAAAATAAAAATCTCAATATCAAGATTTCTAGGTTTAAAAAATGAGATCAATAATAAATGGTTTTTTTCTTAAAAAGAATTTATATTTAAGAATAGGACAAGGAGAGCAACAAGTAACAAACGAAAATAGAAAGAGGCGGCGGCGAATAGCAAACATAGTAATGTATAAATAGAATCCACGGCAGAGATTCAAACGCAAACGCCAAAAAGTCAAAAGATAAAACAAATATTCAAATTAGTATGAAATTCCAAGAAAAATGGGTAGAGGAGGAAGACGATGAAAACGAAGACTATGGAAGTCAACAACAACTCCTATGTAATTTATGTAATTTCACATTACGCCTGTAATTCTACCCATCTTTAGTTTTTTCACTTCCCAAATCGAAATGGGTATCGAAGAAAATGGCCCCCAGATGCTATTTGAAGTCGCAATGAGTCTCCGGTCAAATACTCCGGTCGTCGGCTGTGAAATTAACCCTTTTGTTCGGGTCAGTGGTAACGGGTCGGGTCAGCCTCCCCCACACACACTCGGTTTCACTTGGTATGTTTCATGTTCTTTTGTTGACCCTTTTGATGTTTTATTCTGGTACTCAATATGTTTGCTTGATTATGAAGTTTTTGAGTGTACAGGAGTTTGTTTGTCTTTTGTTAATAATCTTTGTAGGAACTTCAGTTCTATTTATTTGTTTATACTCAGGGCTTGTTCTTTGACTGCTTTCTCTTATGAATTAAAATAGAAATCTAACTTGTTGCTTAAAATTAAAAGTATGTTTGGTTGAGAAATTTATTTAAAGTCAAAAATCTATTGAAAGTTTTGGTTAAAATAAAAAAAAGTGACGAATAGTTACATTTTAGATTTTGAATTAAAGTTAAAAGTTAATAAATATTTAAATAAGTAGGAAAAAATGCTCAAATATTGATTTTAATATGAAAAGTAGCTTAGGATTGGTAAAAAGGAGGAAACGAACTCCCTCTAAATACAGTGAATATTGCATAAATATACTTCTTAGAAGGATTTCACTAAAGTGATGTTTGGTTGCCATTATAAACCGGAGTTAGTCCATATACCTGTGTTTGAGTTGCTAATTTTAACCTGTGATCACCCACATTCTGGCTGTTTACTGTGTATGATTGTAGCATTCTGGTATGCTTGATTTCAAGTTACTAGATGTAGTAAGCAAGGTGAAATGCTGGTATGTTTGTAGCATGCTGGTACGTTTGAGTTGCACAGATGTTGGACTTAAATGCAGTTGTAGAGCTACTGGGCTTGTCTGAAATGGTACTTGTAGTTGAGCCCTCGGACAGTTTATTGCATTACACCAGTAAACAAATGTCATTTTTGTGGGTATTGGGATTTGTCCATTGGAAATTTGGGATTAATACTTAATAGGTTATTAGTATTTATTTTCTTATAACAAGAGAGGGTTCTGTTAAATATTTCCAGATATTTGAGGGGCTAAAAGAAATTTTGAAGACTCAAGGTAGATTGGGCCACCCTAGACCTCCATCAACCTTCGTCCCATGCCAATGAAACTCAAGGTTTGAAGTTTCTTATGTTGCAATATGCTCTGGATGAGCTTCATCTGCTTTGGTATTTCAATCTCTTTCTTTTGCACACAATTTCATTTGCAGAAAGAATTTATAGGGTGTGGACCTTTTGTACAACTTTACATGCTTGCCCATTCTATAGTGATATAATATAATAATTTCAAGCAAAATAAAGCTTGAAGTCTTTATTTTACTGATGCGTTAAATTGATTCCATTTAGCCATGGTTAAGTTCCCAACTAAACCAGGATGGTGGAGAACCCTGTAGCTTAGGTAGGGATCAAGCGGCTTAGAAATGGTTTTGGGGACATTGATTTTTTTTCTTGTTTTCAATTACTCTTTTGGATTAAGCTTTTGATTATCAATCCCCATCTCAACAGGTACCGGAACAGTGCTTCTGTTGAACATGGTGACATAATTGTTCCACAATGCATGTGTTCTTTGGGCTCAGATGCATCCGTTGAAGAGCCATATTCTGGCTCTAAGGGGTGCTATGGCAGCTCTGCTGATGCAATGAAGAACAATCTCTCTTGTCCTTGCAATGTTCATCCCAGTCAGACTTCAAATGATGATGAGCTGGCTGTGGCTCCATTTGAAAATGGTTTGTCACTTGACTCAAGTTATCACAATCCGGTCAAGGTTGAACAAGGAGTAGAGTGGATTAAGTTAGGCTCTTCAAGAACTTATGTACCATCCTTGGATGATTTGGGATTCACTTTAAAATTAGAGTGTGTTCTTACAGACAATTCAACTGGTTTTCATTTGTCTCCTGTGAATGTCATGTTAACTGATCCTGTAATCAAATCTCCTCACCATTGCCATCGTCGTATGATTTCTTTAGGATCTTCAATGATGTCTAAGAAATTTCACATTGAATCTCATGCTATCAAAGGTGGAAACTTTACTGTGCTATCTTACAACATTCTTGCTGATATATATGCTAGTACAGCTGCACACAGGAATACCCCTGATTGGGCTCTTACATGGGAATATCGACGGCAAAATTTACTTAATGAGATCACTGGATATAATGCAGATATCCTTTGCCTTCAGGAGGTGGGTCTTTCTCCATTTACCACACTCTTTTATGTGCATATTGATCCTTGAAAACTATTTTAGCATCCTTCAGTTCTGTCATTGTCCTTGGGTTTTATAACGCTCTCATGGTGGGCAGGTACAAAATGATCATTTTGACACATTTTTTGAACCCGAGATGGCAAAATTTGGCTATTCAGCTGTTTATAAGAAAAAAACGAAAGAGGTATCCTTCTACAAATTTCACCTTATATTATGTAGCAATGCACATCCGGCTTTCGTTTTGAAGACAATTTCAACTAAAGTTCAAAAATGGTATTTGGCCATGGGTGAGGGTAAGGGGGATGAATGATTTCATGAGCTCGAGAATATGAACTTTACGGTTTAAAAACAAATTTTTTTTTGAAATCTGTGATCAATGAATTTATGTGATAAGCGTGATTAATTGATTATAATTGTTGTAAAACATTTGGCACTAGAACAGACAAATAAAGGTATCTTGTTTTCAGGAAGAAAAGAACTATGGAAATAACTTAAGCAAAGGAAGACCGCATATGTTATGTATCTTTCCATGAAACATATTGGAGTATTATTTCTTTTTGGCATGTTGTGGATCTGTATAATTGTTTTATTTGTTATACTTAGAATTTAGCAATTGCAGTGTAGTAGATTATTAAAATATTTGGAATGACAAGTGATGGAACTTGAATTAATAAGGAAATAATGTTTATTTTTCGGCAAGTTTGTCTACTGGTATAGTTCTAATTAGATAAGCTGTCAATAAGGGATAGAATTAGAATTTAATAAGTGTTCAAAGAACTTTTTTTGGGTTTTTCGCTAATACATTGATACGAATGTATGTGCCAAAAAGCATAACTTTTTTGTATATAGTAGAGAATTAGTATCTCAATCCATGTTATTTGATCTTCCTTTAGCTGCATTACTGTGAAATGATTCTATCCCGCTTCGTAGTTCTTTCTGATTCCCAGCTATAAGGTTACACAAAGTTTTTCTGTAATTTCTAATCGCATAAAGAATCCTTCTTTCATGGTTCTTGATGCTATGCACTTGATTTTTTGGTGTACCTGTTTCCCTGATATTAAGATAACTCAGAATTTACTTGATATATTCTTTTTTTGGCGCCAGATCTCCTTATACAGACCACAACGGGTTCCCTCTTATCTAAGCTTCTAGTTAGTCATCACCACCCTTACTTTTCAGAACTTCAATTAAAGAATCGAAGTAATATAAAGTTAGAAATGGAAGCAATGTGCATGTAAACACTACCACAGATTGGACTGTATTGTTTGATAATTCTGAACTGTATTGCTTGTACTCTACTGCCTTTAGGTCAATGTTTTCTGCTAGGTGATTAATTAACTTAAGTCTGCAGTTAGCATTTTATTAATATTTTTTAGAAATCTAAATTCTTTACTTCACTATTGTTTTCATAAAGGTAAAATCTTTTTGTTTCTTACAGGTGTATTCAGGTAGCCAGTATGTAACTGATGGATGTGCAATATTTTACCGCGACAATAAGTTCAAGCAAATCGTAAAATATGAGGTGAAGAGGTTATAATTTGTACTTCTTGCTGATTGCTGTAAATTCTTACTATGTTTCAGTTGTATATCTTGTAGCTGGAGTTTGATCAAACACCATTATCTGTGATCGAAATTTTGGAACCATATCAAAGAAATGATTGCTTTCGCCTGATGAAGGTAGCTCTCACGGTTTCCTCATCCTGAGACTAATGTAGTTCCAGTATTTTCAGTGAACTCCGTAATATGTTATTACTGCTTTCACTGTTTTGTAGGGTAACGTTGCCATTGTTTTAATCTTAGAGGCAGTTGAAAATGACAGTGTGCATGACGACATGAAGTTTAGAATTTGTGTGGTAATTATCTTTACTCTGCTGTTTTTCTTAAGCATCTCAAAGGTACTGATGGATATTCTTCTGAAACCTAGGCGAATACTCATATACACGCCGATCCAACTTTTGAAGATGTTAAATTGTTTCAGGTTAGATTTCAACTTTTAGATCTTTTCTTGTTGTTTCATATGGAAAATTCTTTACGGAGTTCCTGTTTGTGACTTAAGGTGGTCAACTTAATTAAGGGACTAGAAAAAATTTCAAATCCCGAAGCTCCTCTTTTGATTTGTGGGGACATGAACTCGTTACCTAGAAGGTCAGTATTTTCTTTTGGTTTAACCTGATTATCAGTAGAATTGTAAATTTTATATGTTAAAACAAAAGAAAGTAGAAACACGGGATTCATGGCTAAGCAATTAAATTTTACAATGTTATTTTTTAGCTGAACGGGGTTAGAAGATTGTGTTTAGTTCAGTTGAGGGCAGCCAATATGTTGGCAACACCCAAGGAGCTTCTATGTCTGTGAACTATAAAATGAATAAAAGAGAGAACCATATATTTGTTTCGTTCTTTCTTGATAAAATAAATAAGCAGGGTGCTAACAGCATTTATGGGGATGATCTCGTGAAGGGTAACGTCATTTTGGGAGATGTAGAACAGAATTCTTGGAACGGGAACAGGGTGGATTTCTGAATCTTAACGTATGTCATAGATTTGAATTTGCAGACGTAGGTAGACATCCATATCAAATTGAGAAAGCATGTCAGATGTAAGCAGTGATCTATATAATAGAGAAAGCTTGTCATTACATACATTTGGGGATGTAAGAACATTGTTTTCATGCCAATGGGTACATTAATTGGAACAAAACCACAGAGTGATATCAGCATTTACTTAATGTTGGATAGAGAGGCTAGCTGGAAAACTCATTTACACGCCATACGTTGCTTAAGGCATAATGTCTTTGGTCTGTTGACTTTTTTTCTTCCTTTTTCCCTTCATCGTCATCATTATTTTTTTTATTATATTTATTTTTTCTTTTTTTTTGTGTCCCTGATTTGATGCAGTTGTTATTTTCCGTTCCTATTTCTCTTAAATATCCCTATTTTTTTCCCATAATTACATACTATATTTGCATCCCATTAATTTTTCAACTTAAATAAAAAATCATTCGAGCACGCATTTGTGTAGTAGACGAGCTTTCATAATAACATAAATGTAAATAAATCTATTTTATTGGATTATTTTTGTAAGGAAGAGATTTTTTTTATTGGTATAAGAGTTCTTGTTTGCCCTATTCTTAATATACAGCATGGGGTCGCCCCTTTTTGGCACCTATGGTGAAATCAGATAATTACCTGGAAGGGAAGAAATACAATTCTCTAGATCTTTCTACTTCTGTTATTTTCTCTCTTTCTTCTTTGTCATATTTTCGATTGTTCTCTTTTTTCTCCTCTGATCCCCTTCAGGGCTACTGCTTACTAGAGGGTCGAACATGACTTTGTTTCTGTACTTATTTGATTGGTGTGCAAGAGTTCCTGAGCCGCAATTCCAGATAAATCGCCCAATTAAGTATCTAGATTCATGTCAATATGGTCACACCCCAAGTTACGGTGCATCTGTCAGAGTGCCACTTTTGTGCTCATGCATTGTTCCAGATATCTCAAGTGTCGATATGCTTCTCCATTGCAAAATTATCCTGGTTGATTGCAAGTATATTAGACAGAACCATCTTCAGGATTCATGCCTTGATGTTTCACTTGCAATTCTCTTATAGCAATTATTTGTTGAAACAGCTCATATAATATTTATAATTGGGCTTTCAGTATTTGACATAATGTCAATAATTGGCATGTATAATTGTACGCACTCTCAAGATCATTGCTTCAATTATAATGCAATCTGCTTTACGCTCCCTCCCATGTGATACATTAACAAAATGAGAGCATATGGATTATAATCCAAGGGACGAGCTGTTAAAACGGCAGGATAGCCATAAAAGCTTGAATAGTAATATTTCCAGGGAGAAATTTTTTTTCCACCCAAGAAGTATCTATATTTCTAGTAAACTTATATTTCATTAACAAATGCACGACTATAATTTTCAGATTTCTCTTAATTTGTTCAGAATTTAGATGTCTAAAGACGTCTTCCACAAATAAAATCCATATAATCCCCTCACATCTAGTTAAAACTCTACTCAGATCTCATTGCTAGGTTAACAAAGACCTAGGGGACACAAAACTATCCTTTAGACCATATTGTATACGTCAACATGTATAAATGACTTTAGACATGCCATTGTTTTCTCAGAAGGGTGGTGGTTTCCCTGTTTAGACCCAGAAAACATGGAGAAGTTGCCTCATCAAAGGAAGAGAAATCAAGGAAAAATGCCACTACGCTTCTCTTTAGAATGCTTAATAGAGTAATTATTTGAGTCATCTCATAGAAAATCGTGATGCTTATTTGGCAGTGAGAGGTTTGAAGGGTCTAACCATGTTACATGATAAAACTTGATATGAATTCATTAGAAAACCTGAAGCTTGCTTGATTTCCTGGAAAAGGAAAAGTTCTTTTTCTAGGATTGGTTTTTGCACTTTCCTGGAATTCTATGACTAAATATTGGACTGGTGGCGACTAGTATTCAATTTTAATAATCGTGGGTAGCTGGTTGAAGATTTACATCATCATATTGATTGTAATCTAAGGGAGATAAGACACATATATAGATATAAATACAGAGATTTCAGAGTAAAGAAAATATAGACACAAGCTTGATTGATAGAAGAGATTTCATTGTCCTGGAGCTATGATCGCCATTTAAATATCATTCCATATATTGCTTCGACAGTAGTTGGAAAGACTAATGATTACATAAGTTTCTCTGCTAGCAACTATCACATTGAATTACTTATGCATTGACAAACCATATCATGAGCTGAATTTAGTTCTAATGTAGATGTCTTTTGTAACCGTAAGCTAACTTAGCTTCACATGGGTTTTCAACTTTGTGTATGATCTCATTATCTGAAATCCGTTGCAGTGCAATATGTCCATATATGAATTATCTATGTCGGTTTTATCTTCTGCGCCTTTACATGGTTCTAAGGCATTGAATAACCTGCTACTAAGCTTATGATATTTCCCACATATTAGCACTTTTCTTCTACATATCTTTGTGTGTATGTGTACATTTGTGAGTGTATATATCTCTGGAAGATGTTGTCAATCTAAATCTCTTTCTGCTTCTGAATGTTGCAGTGATCCTCATAAATATATACTTGAGGGGAAAGTCAGAAATCTTCATAACAGAGTCAGAGATCCATGGGGAATATATAAACATCTTGAGCTTTCCCACTCAATGTGTCTGGTAAGTCCCCATGGTTACAAGATTCACCACTTAAAATCTTAATATATTTATCCTTTTCCAAATGAAGTTCCTGTAAATTATATTTGATGCATGGAATTATTATGTTCCATGGACTAAAGGTCTAAAGACTAAATCTGTCGTAGCTTAAAAGTATTCAAAGAAATCCTATGTACTCTCTTATAAGAACTTTCCAAATCCTTTTGAGTTGGAACTCTTAGCCTACTCCAGTTCATTGCATCTTAATTCTTTTAAAACTTTTATCTAGGACAAAAATCAGTATTTACATCTCATAATTACCATTTAATAATCATGTTTCTTAAAGGATTTCTGATACATAATGGCCTCTAATTCAGGCTAGCGCTTATTCTGAATCACTCCTCTCAAAAGGAGTGGCCATCCAGCAGAAAAATAAAATGCACAGTGAAACCAAAGAGCCTCAGTTCACTTACTTTGGTTCAAGATATGGTCGAACGTTGGACTACATTTTCTACACAGGTATGTCATATATGTGGTTTCATGTTAACTCTTTGAACTGACCAATTGCGTTACCTAGAGCAATCGATTACTTTAACATAGATGCAGCAACTCTCCCTCCCTCCCCCCATTTTTTATTTTTATTTTTTTCATGAGACAACCAGCTATGGGTGTTAATAGTAGTCTAAAACACAGGGGAAGAGATTTTTGGTCACACGGGGTGACCAATTATCCCTGTAGCAGCCATGTAGAATATGATTATAATTAGTTTTTTTCCAAAAATATAGATATGATATCCTGATAAGCGTAACAGAAGTCTCAGCTTGTTGACATGCTTGCATGCTTATGGTATTTGCAATCCGTTTCAGACTAAGATCCACCTTTCGAATTTGGAATCACAATGGAACTTGGAGCATTCACCTGAGATCTTTGAACTTGAGATTTTCTCCTTTTTGGATCGACAATTATATGGCATCATATAAAGAGTATCATGATGCTGACTCACCTATTAAATTTCTTATGATATTGTCTCCTTCGGTCTGCTTTCTCTATGATATGATGAAACCTGAACCCTTAGCCTTCTTCTCACTAATTTGGCAAGGAAGATTGGAATATTCAATACTGGAATGCGATATGCTATATACACAAAACTGGTACTCTAGGGGTAGCCAGGTAGGTTTATATGGAGGATTACAGTAAGAAATCCTTCAGATTCGAATGGTAACACAGTAATTATTTTGCAAAACTGTAACTTTTAAGCATTTATTACTATATCAGAACACGCATATATATATATATATATATATATATATATATACCTTGCCCAAATTGTTTACAACCAATTACTCCCTCCGTTCCACAAAAAGAGTTACATTTGTATTTTTTGTAAATATTAATACTGCATCTTTGATCGAGATTTTCATTTACAAATCATAAGTTGTTTTCATGAAATTTGTTGTGAATCTTTTAGTTATGATGAGATCTATAAGTTTTTAATTGGAAGTTTTTTAGCTTATAGTAAAATAACAAAAAAAAATTTCAAATATAACTTTTTTTTGGAATAAAAGCTTTTTCCAAAACTCTTTTTTGGAACGGAGAGAGTATTAAGCATGGCACAAATTTTAAGGTATGTCAAAATCATACTTAACGATTATATCATTAAAATATTTATAATATACTTTAAATATAGCATATAAGTGTCCAAAAACATGTAAATGTATGTAAAAAACATTATATTTAAATATGTTTGTGACACGTCTTATGTTTCTGACATTCCATGCCACACTCTTAAAACAGGTTGCAAACTCTTTGGGACAGAGTAGTATATGTATGTGGGTACTTGGGTGCCCTTAGTTTGGTGTACTGGTAAGTGAAAGTATCAAGTTTGTTGCGTAATTACCCATAAACAGTTTGCTAGGATAATTACAATACTCTGTAACTTTGGTCAGCAAGATCACTTAGAGATGGCTTAGATTTCTTCAAGTTACAGATCAAGATCGTGTCAGGTATTTGTAAAGGTTTAAATAATAGGGCTTCATGCTTAACACGACTAACCCGAGCAATTTGTAAAATTAGAATAGATGCATGAAAATTGATATCTAGCATTAAGGATTGGGTTCCAAGTGTACAAAGATCCAGATCCATGGAAAAAGTCGAGCAAAACAAGACCTGTTGATTTATGAGAGACACTTGGATTGTGCCATTGTGGTTTTGATGATTTGGCGATTGGCTGAACAACTTATAAGCACAAGTTGCTAAGTCCATCTGCATTCGGTGGGGGTACTTATAGAAGAGTTTTCCATAGGCCAGGCTTAAACGGACAATGAACCAATCTTGGCTTTTCAACTGATAGTCCAGTTTTATCAAATCTTCCGCATTGAATTTGAAAGGTTTAGGTGGTTTCAAAACAAACCACTTGTTAATTGCCCTTAACATGGTTTTACAGTAAATTGAACTTTGAGGTTGAGCACTACAAATCTTGAGTACAAGTGTGTAAGTATTCGACTACACAGCTCCATCTAGTGTCTAAGATGTTCTTGTCACCATCTGGGAGAAGGAGAACACAAGGATAGATTCTATTTTTGTGCTCGTGTTAAAGTTTTAACAGCAGAGCGGAAGCTGATAAAGAATTTGATCAAGATGAAAAGAATCAATCACACAAAAATGTAAGAATCTTAAGTGAAAAAACACTTCACCAAAAAAACAACGGGCAATGATTAATCTACTGGAGAATGAAGATTACAAGAGATTACAAGCACACAATCTCTCAAAAGTATGAAGAGACTCTCAACTCTCTTATTGAGTTACAAAAAATAATACACAAATAACCCAGGTTTGTCTACTAAAATAATTAGTTTGAAAGCAAGAAATAAAACAATGTTGTATGGCACATAAATTATGTGTGTATTACCGCCTGACCTGTGTCTTTGGACCCTGCATGACCTCTTGAAAAGCATCGCACTCGCTCCTTTGCATTCTTAATGTGCTCCACTCGATATCGCTTAGATCAGGTAGGGTGATAACTGATAAGTGTGTGTGTATTGCTTCTTTGAAGTTATATGTTAGATGAATATATCTCCTTAGATCTGTTTATTTGAATGGCGTATGGATTGCCGATGGGTAAACTCAGAAGTGGTGTTCACAGTTGCGCGCATGTAATCTGATCTTTGTCTCCATCCTGAAATTTTATTGTTGAACAATGTGATCATATCCAACAGAAAATAGTTTAAAGGTTGATGGATTCTTGGAGCTTCTTGATGAGATGGAAGTTGGAGGACGTGCACTCCCATCACCTCTATGGTCATCAGACCACATTGCTCTCATGGCAAGTTTCAGCTATGAACAAGGTTCTCACTGTCAACAGTATTCACCACCTCCTCCAAACCCATGGCAAGGAAAAACACCTGGATTGAAAATACTCTATATGGAAGAAGATTGTGATTAACATTATCAGGTACTTAATATACTCAGAGATGTAGTTTGCTATAAATTTTTGCTTTTGGAAGTAGAACTTCTTGTTTTCAAATCTGTACCACATTGTCTAATTTGTATCAGTAAAAGTTTATGTAGACATCAGATACGGAGATAGAAAAGGTTAGATAAAACATAGAGGTAGTGCAAATATAGAAGAATGAAAACTGTTCACAAACTGATTCAAAAGGTCTGTTATTTGATCTAACCCTTAAATGATAACCTCACTTCAATTAACAGGCATGAGTACATCTTTTTTGAATTGTTAGAATTTTATTTCCCAGAACTTTACGATTGAGGATATTAAAGCACCACCGATTTTCAATTTTGCATCCTATTTCAGTGCTATTGCATTGTGGCCTATTTCAAGGTGAAGTGTGACATTGATGATATTTTTATTTAATTTTTGTTAATATAGTGAAAAATGCAACAGTGTTTCATATTCATGTTGGTCAAATTAGACACAAGGTATGGCATTTTAATTTGAAAATGCATATTATTGTTTGGCTATCAGCTTATATATAAAATTTATTAGCATTTGTGTCATATAAAGTATTGTGATCACCCCTTATAAGGCTATATCAGAACAGACATACACTGTTTAAGTCAAGTAGTCATTTGGTTCCAACAGTAATCATGTTACCTCTGCATGATTCAGCAGCATATGAAGCACTTATCAGATGAAAAAACTCAATTCTAGGTTAAATATCACCATTTAAACTCTGCCGGACCACCTCAACAATTTAGGACCATTTAACACCTGTCTTAAACCATGACTAGTTGCTTCATAACTTCCTTTGACCAGAAAAGAGTACAATTAGTAATGTAAATTAGGTTGAAATAAATTATTATTGTCGGATTCACAGAGTATTTTTGTGCTGCTTTGGTTGATCCATCATGCCAATAGAGCAGTAGTCCTTAAAATATTAGTAATACAATGAAGACCCTGCAATTATTTCTTTGGGGAAATGAAATTGACAGAAGAAATTATAAAATGGAGAAGTATATAGCTAGTTATATAACTATTTTAAATGGTCATTAATGCTGCTTAGATAACTCCGTTTACGTTGTAGTTCTAGTGTTGCATTTAAGTATGTTTCATGGACAAAATACTACTAGTTCTAGTGTTGCATTTAAGTAAATGTTAGATTCTGATACAAGAAATGGGCAGCTGATAGATTCTATGTGTTGAGCTTGTCTATTCTGAAGATTATAGACAGGATCTCAGTGTAAAAGGATCCAAATGTCAGATACAGATGCATGGACACAACATATGGTGTTGCAAAATGTTAATATTTTGTTAGAATTAGTGAAAAGAATATGAAACATTTGTAATAACTCGAAAAATAATTTGAACATTAACAAAATTTATTTCTGAAGAAACATTAATATGATATATCTACATAATAAGGTAGACTGCTTCTGTTTCTCTTCCCCCTCCTGTTTAGTTCTCCATGCTACTTCATATCTTGTTTTCACAAAAGAAGTTGCATGGAGATTTTACAAACTAGATATTTTTCTATGCTACAGTTTTGACTACACCTCTTCCAACCTACATCTCTTCCAACCTTCCATGGTATTAGTACGTACTACCATTAACACCACTGATTCTTAAGATAAAGATGCTTAACCATCTCTGGTTAAAACAAGCCAGAAGGACTTTGGTTTGGTGGATGCACAAATTTGCAATGAGGACAAGTAGGAGAAGACTTGCACATTATAACCAGCATGTGACACTTCTTGCATACTGCAGTTACCATCTCTTTTTGATCCCCTTCAGTTGTCAACCATGACGGTGACCGTGCAAGACCGCTTCTCGTACTGCTTGAATCCATTATCCAGTCACCTGATAGTGTTGTCTTTACGGCCTTTATGGTATAATCGTGATTATTATTGGTCTTTTTCTTGACTGATCCGCATGGCAGGTTGAGTTGAAGGTCTAAGCTCATCCCACCAGGAGCTTCCGGCTCAGTATCCACCCTCGGATCACTTGTTGTCCTCTTGTGAGTTCTTGTGTTGTAGAAATATAGCTGACCAGACTGGAAATAAGAAACAAAAGTGTTTGTTTTATTTTACTGTTAGTCACAGTTTCTGGTTTACTCGGTCTCAAATATGTTTACTTTAGTTCATACGTACCTTGATGTCAAGGCAACGCTGCCACTCCAAAGGTAAGGGTGTCTCTTGTTGTGGCTCCTGGTTGTCGAATATCGGATGCTTCATGCTTCTGGCTTTCGTTGGCTTATCGGTAGTTTCATCAGGTTCCGACTCCTCCCATTTTCGTTTCTTCCTTGAATTCTCGAATTCCAGCATCATCTTTGATTGTGTAGGTGGGAGAGGTGTAGGAAAGGAAACCATGCCTCACTCTCTCTATATATGTTTTGAGTGTTGTCTAATATATATTTATATATATATATATATGTATATATATACTTGGTACTTTGCCTCTTGCTGTGAATGTGATAAATGGTGAAAATGTGTTGGGAGTTTATATAGGGAGGACAACAGCAAGGAGGGTGGTGAATCTAATATTGGGAGGACTATGAATGTGCCATAACTGCATGACGTTGGTATTCAAGTGAAATTGGGTTTGCGATAATTTTAATGGTGTTGTAGTGCAGCTTTAACACCTATTAAAAGCATGGACGTTTAAGTTCTAACCAACTTTTCCTTTGATCTAATTAATACTCTTTGCTCTTAGTCTACTAATTGAACCTCACCTGACTTGACCTGATCTATCTTCACCTTCTGTTTTCTCGAAATATATGCTCATTTAGCTTTTCAACTTCTTCGATCACTAAATTCCAAGGCGTGAAATTGAACCCTAAATTTCGTCATTTAATTTTTAATTTTAGCCAAGTTGTGGGGTAAACTAAAAATGCATGTTCCTTGATCAATCTTTGATTGAAATGAGGAACCGATGTCATTTTTACGTAAGAGGTAATTGCCTAAAAACGTGCGAATATTTTTTTTTTTTATAGCGGAAGAGATTTTATTTTATTTTAAAAAAGAATTCTCTGTTTATCATCCCAATGGTTGGATCATGGTTGGAATTTGTGTCCAACTCTGATTGTGAAATACTACTAGTATTTGGCTATTACATGGATGTATGAATGTGTGTATTAATTTTTCATTAAATATGGTAGTGAGGGTACAGTTGAATAGAAAGTTGCATGGTTATGGGTATTTAATGGGATATATAATAACTCCAACTCCCAGAATTAGGTCACCCAAGGAACTGAAAACTTTAAAAGCCATCAACACACTTTATCTGTCTCTATCCCTTATTAATTCTCATGCTTTGAACTACAGCCCCTTTTATTTTTAACAAAATAAATAAATAAAAACTCTCATCAGCCTCTTCACCTATTTAAAACAACTACCACCACCTCATGAGATCAATCTTTGCATGTCTCTCACTCTTTCGGAAACACTTTTACATTGCAAAAAGAATTCCATTTTTTACTTTTGAGCATCAAATTTCTTAAATCTTATTTTTTTTTAACTGTCATGCATGTTGTAACAAGGTTTTTTTTTCTTTTTTAAATTAGTGATTGCAGTAGTTGCAATCAAATTAACTTGGATCAGTTTTTAATTTTGCAATGTTGTCGACTGATATTGTGAATTTGTGATATTAAAATAGGACTTTTTGTAAAAAGAGGGGAAACATACAAATATATTATATCACCTTTTTTATGGGCAAATTCTCCATAACAATGCTAGTTATTTCCAACTATTTCACAACTGTGTTTTTCGTGGGTAATATTATTGTTTGCGTTTAATATTACTTATTTAGTTATTTTTATGTTACTGTGTTTTCTTGATGTTAAATCTTTTAGCTCTGTTTGAGAATTTTAGTCTTTTTACTAAATCAGCCCGAAACTATCTGTTCTTTTATTATAATCTTTGCTACGGTATTATATTTGTAATTTAGCTATATAAACTGAAACTGGAATAAAGAAAAAGCCCAAGTGAGAAAAATCTATCAAAAGGAGGAGAAAGTTCAAGTAGTCTATCTGGGGTCATTAAATACTCTTGAAACTACTTGAATGCAGAATTGAAGAATGAGAGAGTTACCATGCGCGCGCACACACATACATATACATGTATATATATATATATATAGTATGAGAGCATTGAAACCTCTTCTTCTTTTAATCTTCTCTTCAGTATTTTGAAATGAAAAAAATAAAAGACAATATTTATTCCTTACCCTCCCACCAGTCTCTGTTAAATGCCCAAACCACCTCACCCATCTTCAATTTAAGTTACCGACCCTTCACACGTTTCTCCTTCCCCTCCCTCCTTGTTCCTGCTTTCTAGGGCTCTATAAAGAATAGACTGACTATTTTTGTATTTTTTTTAAAAAAAGAAAAAATAAAAAAATTGAACCACTTTTTGCACCTTTAACATTATTCAATGGAGTATTTCATAAAGCCACATTAAAGTCTTTACAGCATTCTTACTTGATTACTTCTCCAAGATGATACGGGATATATACACAAATGAGTCTAAAATGAGTGATCATGGGCATCTCAGTTTTCTAAGTTACTGTTCTCTTTCAACAATATTGTGAAAAAATGATATGCAGACTTGGACGATAAGACAACGCTTAGCATCTAGATAGAATTTAATCGGACTTAGTAGGAACTAATTAGATTCAAACAGAGTAACTACACGCTAGAGGGCCGAAGCTGCTTTTAGCAGAGATTTTTACAACGGTGGTTTTTTATTACTCCCATCATTTCTTTTAGTTGTTGTTTAATTTTGATTTACGTAATTTTAGATGAAATTTTAAATATGTTAAAATTTTTATTTAATTTTTTAAAAATTAATAATTAAAAATATTATATATAAAGATTATTAAGGAATAAAAATTAAAATTAAAAAAATTTATTTAAAATATATTAAAATTTATTTAAGATTACGTGAAAAAATGTTAATCGACAACTAAAAGAAATGGAGGGAGTAGCACTTTACTTTTTTTTGTTATTGTTTACAAAAATGGTGGCCTGTGCCCCCATTAAGTATCTTTCCCAAGTTTTGGACTCCTGTTACTTATTTAACTTGGATTAACATGCTTCCACTAAATCATCAATTTATTGGTGTACTTTTCTTTGTAATACCTATAAGAAATTCTCGGTTGTACTTAGATATATTACAAAGACAGTACAGTTGTTTAGACCTTTTAGATATTACAAAGTAATTTTAGTACTCGACTGCACCTTTTTAAAGACATTTTTTAAAAATAGAACTAGCTTATGAATCCATGTAAGGTACCGTGATCGTTTATTTTTCTTTTTTTGTTTCACATGTTTTTTTGCTTTATTCTTGTTCAATAGTAGTATAATTGCACTCCTTTTATTCTTGAAAAGAATTACATTGTGAAATTTTGCACAATTGTAAAAATAAATCATTTTCATAAAGGTCGGTATTTTCAAATAGTCAAAGAGAATGGAAATATGGAAAGAACAAATACTTTAACTTGAGTGACAAAGGAGTACAAAGAAGTGATGAGTGATTCCTTTTATAAAAATATTGTGTAATAGGAGATACTTGTAACGGAGAGGGAAAAATAAGTAAGTTTCACTTATTAACGTGATAAAAAGACTAGTGAAATATCATTTGAAAACAATTCTCGCGTCACTCACGATGCTCTAGAAGTTTCTGCACTTCCTTGACCGAGCCGCGAGTAACCTACACAAACGCCCTCCAGCGATGGTCGGAGTAAAGCGCTTCCGGCGTAAGAGTGAGTAGAGTTTGGGAAGGAAGATGTTTTAAGCAAAATAAATTGAGTGTATTGAAAATGTGAATTGTGTTTAACCTTTTACCGCATTTAGGCATACCTATTTATAGCCATTGTGTTTGAATTCCTCCCAATAATCTCTTGACGCATGTCCTCCTTTGACGCTCCTCTCGTCTTTGGTACCAATTAGTTATTCCACATAACCCCCTCAATCCATGTGAAGCTCACGTGAGTTTTACACATTTTTGTGTTTACGTGAACCGTTCATGCTTTTGATATTGCATTGTGTTAGAACAAAATAAGCTCAAGTGTTTGTAGAAGGGGGGAATGAATGCAAGCACTACAATCTTTTTGCTCTTTTTAAACTTTAGTTAACACTAATTGGAAACAACTACTATGAACAGAAAAACAATAAAATATGAACACACAGATTCAAGTTAAAATAATTGTATTAAAACTTGAGATTTTTCTGAAAATCTGTATAATCACAAATGTGATTAAACAACTACAAATTATGTAATGAAATTACAACTTCTAATTCACACTCACTAGCTTCTAATCTTTCTTCGAAATATTTCTCTCAAGATCTATTACAAAGATGTTCTAGTGATTTGTGTGCTTCTTATTTTTTTGATCTGTTGGATTGATCTCACTTTATGTAATGAGAACTCCTTTGTATATATAGAAGATCAGTGGTTGAAACCACGTGCGAACGCGTGCTGCTCTTTTCAACTTAGCCGCATATATGTCACATCGTTGTCCTTTGGAAATTATGTGTCAGACTGCTGCTAATTTTGTTGTTTTTTTTTCTTCCCCTGATCTGCCTGCATTTAATGTTTGAGAGTTCTCATTGGACCATAACAAACTTCAAGAAATATCTTTCCAGTTAATATCTCTTTCTTCTATAACAAGTTATGTTGATTTGCGTGTAAGAACTGATGACGGGTGCATGCTGTCATAATCATCCACTGACAACCAGCCCTGATGGACTTGATCAGTGCTTCTGAATCCCCTGATTGTTACAGACTGGATCAGGGATTCAACCTTCACTTGAGTTTTACTCAGTGCTTCCTGATCCACTGATGTTATAACTATCTACACATATTGATGGCTTCCACTGATATAGTGTTGAGCTTTTCCCCTGACGGGTTACCGTGATGGGTTAGCCTGACACTGTCATACCTTGAAGTCTCACCCTAATTGGTTGGTTTGCCTTCGTCATCCTTTGACAAGTTCCCCTTAATCAGTTTCCCCTTATGGGTTCTCCCTGATCGGTTCCCCTGATCGGTTTTCCCTGATCAGTTCCTCTGATGAGTTTCCCCAGATGGGTTCCCCTGACGATTCTTAATCAACAAAACTTTGTTTGGAATATCTGATGTGCAGAATACTTTGATTGTTATGAAGTAGCATCAGACATTCTTCTTCACTTTGTCAAGTCCTTCAGATGTTTCATATTTCGACTTGTCTTGTAAAGTGATTGACCATCCCCTGATGAATAAGATTATCATCAGTGGATGCAAAACTTGTGCTGATCTTAAGGTTTATAATATACCTTAAGTATTTACAGTTGCACAATTTATTTCCTAAACATCATCATCATTAATTAACTCTAACACATTGCAGTTGCGATAATCTTTTATGCAGCCTCGAAGTGCGGGGCCCATCCGAGGCCGTTTGACTTGCGGATGCGGCCGTTGTTCGCATCGTTCACTCGGCTTTTGTATCACCGTAGGTTAGCCGCAACCTTTATCCCTATCAACTCAGTTAACCTACAAAGTGTTGTCGTATCATAATCGAGTTTTACATATTATAATAAATACTTGAGATGTTTTTGAAAGTCAATTGTTATTTTTACACTTATTTATGTTATTTTCATATATTAGTACAATTTTAATATATGTATAAATATTTGATGTACAACAAATGGAACTCACATGTAAAAATAATAAAAATATGTATAGAAATAACAATTCATTATTTATGATTGTCGACCGTCAGCCAAAAGTATAGAAGAACCACCATAATCTTTAAGTTGTTCTCAACGAGGCTGGCTTAATAATAAAAACAAGTATAGGAATATCAATTTTGCTAAATATCTTTATTGGTTTATTGATATTATTCGTAAGTATCATTATAAACACTCAAATAGATAAATAACATAAACTTACTCTAAATCGAAAAAATCTTTCTCACCTAAACTTTTTTTTATAATCAATAATAGTAACCACAACAATTGCATCCCTAAATCACATTTTTAATTAGGAAAATGTTAATGTCACGTCAATATGCATAATTTGAGCACATTTCATCTCCATCCCCCGCACTTCATCAAGTAATGGGCTCTGGCATTAAGTTATAGGCCTCCTTTTTATTTAATCTCGAGACACAAATAAAGAGTGACGTGACACGGTATCTTGTTTTTACCTTCACTCCCTAAATTCTAAAATAAATTTGATGCATAAAAGTAGAACTTGACGTGTGAAAATAACAAAAGCACACACAATTAACAATATTTTATCAAAATTACTGGTTATCCAATCATTAGCTAAACGTATAAACAAAAACTAAAATAAACTTGAGCAGTGATCAAGCTACTCACGACTCGTCCTCTTAAATCACTTTTATAAAAGACAGAATAAATGTGTAACAAAATAAAATTTTACTAGAATGGTGATATTTCCCCCTAAAAAAATATTATCTTCACGATATTTCTCTCACATGACAATTTAGTGAAACTCATACTTGTGTAAAATTAAACTTTATGAAAATACCACTTTTCCTCGTAAAAATATCATTTCTTAATTACAACAATCTCGTGTATGAAGAACCATCTTTATCCTCACCCTCTTTGTTTGCTTTCTCATATTTGACTATTCGACGAACCGAGCAACTGGATATATGATTCGACTCAACTTGTTAAATACTTGACTTGACTCAACTTGGATTTCATATTAAATCGAGTTCAAACACTTCTTATTACTGTTAAGTCTATCGCTCTGGTTTAAGCCGAGTATTAGAATTACTCGACTCAAATCAACTCGATACTTGATATACGTGGTACTTGACTTGACTCAACTTGATACTCGCTATTATACTTAATATTTGATAATTTTATTCGTTAAAACTTATTATGTATTCAACTCGAATAATATCAAAATAATATAAAAACTCGTTAATTATTTAATATTTGATAAAAACTCGAAATTTATCTATGCTCGTACTTTTTGGAGTTACTCACGAGATACTCGCAAGCAGCTCGATAATTAAATGAGTCGAATTCGATCATAACATTTCAAGATCGATAGATACTCGACTCAACTCAAACTCAATAAATTTCTTAACAAGTCGAGTTCAAGTATCAACTACCCCACCCTACTTGTCTTGTTTACAGCTCTACCCACTACTATTCCTCTTACCTTCCCCCATCAATTCTATAATGGGTTTGCATTTTTTATGTTATTTTGAAGAAACCCATGAAGAAATGAATCAACATTCTGTTTGGTCTATTTTTTCTGGGCCTCCGACCCTCTTCTCTAACCTAATTGATGCTCACCCACCACTTAACTTTTAACCCCACAACCAAACACACCTTCAAATCCCAACACCTCTTGTTATATATCAAAAGCTAAATCCATTAATATTTCAACAATTTGCTTATGAAGTCGGCACTCCTATCTACACTCTCTTGTGGCCCTATGTGTTTAGGGAACAAGAAATTTGCCGTTCAATGACGTTCTATCTCTTTCAAACCCAATGGAAGCAAATTAGGGGCTTGGGAGGAAAGCCAGTTTTTTGTATTACCTTGCAAATAAATACTTTTAAGTATATCTAAAACACAAAATAAAGTTCACAGATAAAATGATACGATAATATCACTTTTTCTCTTTTGGCCCTATAGTATTTTCGAATTTATGTGTGATTTAAAATGAACAGAAGATTACTTATAGTTATTAACCAAATTGATCATTGACTATTTCTTCTTTTAAGAAAATATGTTTGGATTATAAACGTTGCAGGTTATATAAAAGTATATACAAAGTTGACAGGTGCATGAATATGCGAGTTTGTAAATAATAGTCTCTTTTGAAAAAAAAATAATAATAAAGAAAAACTGAGATCTATAGTAAATGAAAATAGAATAAAGATATATTTGTCTTTTCAAAAGTGATGTGTATTTAAAATATAAATCATATTTTTCTCTATTATGGTATGTCGTATAAAGTAAAATAAAGGTTAAACGTTAAAAATGTCTATGTCTAGCGAACAACTTAAAAGAGAAAGCGCCACCACTTGACAAAATCCTACATCAACATCTATACGTGCTTAAGACTAAATTGGGATGCGTGGAGTAGATAAATGGATTTTTTTTTATGGAATATTATTGAAATAGATGAACGTTAAATGGTATTTAGGGGTTTTCTTCATTTTCTCAGCTCTTAATTAATGTTAGTTAGGGCTTTGAAAGCTCTTCAAAGAAGATGTATGGCCAAAGAAGATGTTTTCTAAAAATAGTTTTAGAATTCATGATAAACTTAAAAAAAACATTCGAAGAAAATTTTGGTCGCAAAAGGTGGTTCTGCTAAAAAAAAAAAAAGGATTGGAACAAAAATATAAGGCTCTGAAATATATAGAGAAAAGATGGTTGTGATTGCCACTATTAATTGACTACACCATGCAACTGTTCTGAGATGAAATCACAAAATGAACATATGGGTCATAACTCATAAATAAAGTTAGCTAAAATCATCATAGGGGTCGGATCTCAGTTTATACAACTTTAAGAAAATACCACATATAACTTCAAAAAAAGGAAAAAAAAAGAAAAAAAAGAAGATAGCAGTTGTTTCTTTAGCTAAACTAAAAGAATGAAAAGAAAAACTTATGCGATTTTTATCTTTAAAGGTAAATGACTTAATTACAATTCATTATTATTTGTACGACATGATTTTTTTTCCGTTTACAAATTCCATAAAAGGTTTTTAACTCTAGGTTATAGTCTCGATGTAGTAGTTAATATATATCTCATCTTTTATCTGATAGGAGTTCTTGGCGAAACTTATCAACTGAACTAACTTTCGTTGACCTTACCAGCTGAACCAAGTTTCATTGGCCTAAAATCAATTTCGAAATTATATTATTTATGTCACCAATTAAATATCTTAATTTGACTTTATTAATCAATTTGATTATGTTTGACCTTAAAATTGGACAAATATATTTTTATTTCAACAATTATAAAAATTTAAGTCTTGTAATTGATTCGATGAATTATTTTGTGATTATAATTTAATTTTTCACATATATATTTATAATACAGTAAATATAAATGGCAGACAAAGCTATTAATTTTTTTTCCCGTCCGCTATAAATAAAGACGGACGAGAAATTTTTTATATAAAAATTAGACAAGGGGGAACAACGTTATTTTATATGTTTTACACGTCCGTCACAAATTATGGCACCGTTCACCACAAATGTTAGCGGATGTGGAATACTCTCTCCTCATTTCACCATTTATTTTGTACTTGAATGGTAGAGCCTATTAAAAAGTTGTCTTTTTTTTTTTCAACCCAATCTTCACCGTCCAAGTTTAAAAAGGACGGTGAAATCAAATTTAGGACTTTTACGTCCATTATAATTTGTAGTGGACATAAAGTCCCAATTTTTTCTAGTTCTCCAGAAATTGTGGTGGACGAGAAAAAATTGTGATGAAAATTTTCACCTTCTAAATACTTGATTTATTTTGCAGTTTATTTAAACTCCCAAATGCATACATCTTTTTTTAATATTGGATTACTAGATTAGAAGCGTAAATTTTCAATTTTTTCCTCCCAACTTATGGTTTGAAATGGTTATGGGCGACGTTGACGATGTGAAATATAAATTTATTTTCGCAATGTTCATGACGATATCCATTAGTGATGTTAAATGGATGAATAATATATTCAGAGTTGTAATTAAAGTGTTATACAAATATATATCTAATTGAGAGATTTAAAAGATTGTCAAAGTCAATTAAAGAAGGAAGATGATGACGATTATGACGAAGTTCCCAATTTTTTTAAGTTTACTACAATTTGTGACGGACGCAAAAAAAATTAGTATTTACGTCCGCTGCAAATTATAGCAACGTAAAGTCCCATCATAATATCTCATTGTCTTTTTTAAACTTAGACGGTGAAGATTGAGTTGGAAAAACAATACTTTTTTCTATTTTTTTCAACGCTAGTTATAGATCATTCCTCATATATACATATATATGTGTGTGTGTGTGTGTGTGTGTGTGTCATGATCCATAAAGAAGGTTAAAAAAAAGTACATTTATTTTTTTCAACTCAATCTTTACTATTCACAATTAGAAAGAACGGTGAGATAGTTGTTGAAATTTTTTACGTCTACTTGTTCCAGTACTATTAACTTTAAGCTTATTCGATATCTAAATAATTTTGACTATTTCAAAGAAATACTCCCGGCAATATATAAATTGAGACTTCTAATTAAGTAAACTCAAATTTTTTCAACCGAAACCAACACATATCAGGTGACTTCAGTTACTTCTTCTAGACTTGTATGTGACTCGCCACTGTTGTTGGATCAAATAAACTACCAAACTTTGGGGGAAGATGGTGGGCAGCATTGTTACAATTCTAACACAGCCTGACTGCCTGAGCATGATAGAAATGAGGAGGAAGCAGAAGTAGTAGACATTGGGGTTCCATTAATCAGTTATATTACTAAGAAAGATGTGAATCTTATGAAGAAAATTATGGATCCAAAACAATATTTTATCCCCACCTTATACAATTCTACCATCATCTAATGACTTTTGCCTTTTAGCAAAAAAAAAAAAAAGACTTTTGCCTTCACGGTGCAATTCCTTTTTCTTTTTTTTTTCTTTCACATGGTTTTCATTGTTATACATGTATAGACAAAAGCATTCACGCATACGACTCCCACCCAACCCCAATTGAGATTGGATTTTTTTTTTTTAATTTGCAAAATGTCACAATTTGTTGACTTGATTAATAGTTTTGTCTCGTTTAGATAAAAGCTATGAATTCGTCCCTATATGGTATGCTTATAGCCTAATACTCCGTATATGTGTCTCGCACATGGGCAGAACTAGTAAGGGACAAGGGCGGCAACGTCCTTCCCAGCTTTTCAAAATTTTATTATTGCCCTAAAATTTTATAAATTTTTTATATGTATCATATATTATTTCTTACATTTGACTCTCTCCGATCGTGTTTTCTGTCTCTTGTCCGCCTTAACATGTCATCCTGATTTCACATAAAGCCTTTTAAGAAAAACATCTCGGGACAACCTGATAGCATGCAATGTTTGATTTAGAATGCGACTTGTCAACTGAGAAAACCTACAATTTTTTCCATCAACTTTACTGTTCTGGAAATATGTAATTTTAATTGCCGTGGCATGTGTCATGCCATCTCACATGGTAGGCCACTCCAAATTTGGTGAAATATTGAAGCTATATGTCAAAAATGTCTGGATGGCTGTTAATTAAAAAAAAGGTAAAAATGTTTGTTGGTCTTTTCAGTAAAGGAAAAAAAAAAGGTGAAATATTTGTTGGTTTTTTCAGTCAAAAATGTTTAAAGTTCTACGTAATTAAAATACATTTTGGCCATGTGTTTGTAATTGAAATTTGCGTTATTTCTAGGGAACTGTTAGTAAGATTGTTGAGCTTATCATGTCGGCCTGTAAGAGGAAAATGTATGTTATGGATACAAAAATCTACGAAGCTAGCTAGAAGATGATCACTGATCAGTTCAAAAAGAAAAAGAAAGTTACTAACTTATATCTGCTCAAACTACACCAAATAGTTAAGACTTTCAGCTTGAATTAAATACTTTCCTAATTCAGAAACCAAAGATCTGTCATGTGATGTCACATTCAATTTTACTATTATTTTGGAGCAAAATCATATCAATTTATGAAAGGGCATTAGATAAGTATTTTGTATTTATTTGGCTAAATGAAAATACAAAAGCATTAATTCGTCAAAAAAATTATTTATTTATAAATCTAAACTATGATTACAGCGACTTAATGTCTCTTGACCCTCTCCTAGAAATTCTACGGTTCAGATGCAAAAATGTGTAGTAGCATTGAACTGGGTGTGAGTGGTAAATTCCTCAAGATTGGGGAGAAAATTTTAAGACAAACCCCAGATGCAACTTTTGTGATGTACTTCGCGTTCTCGCTATCAAGCAAAAGCTGAAAGGATATTCTTCTTGAGTATGAATTGATCGGCCTTTGACGGACTAATTGACTGCAACAAGATGTGAAGATTGCGTTATTATATGTACAAGTATAATTCACAGCACAAAAGAATAGGCAAGAAGTACTACGAGCAAGGAGACCATACATTCCACCTATGGTTTAATCAAGGAATCCATCAATCCGAATCATTATAATAATCATAAAAAGGCAAATGCACGGAAAAGAACAAAGGTCTCCTAAGAGTTTACGCACAAGGTGAAGCGTGTGCTTCATTGAAGTGAAGCACACATCTCAGATACAAATGCAGATACATGTATATAATGTGCATGTGTAATGTTATATTTGTAAGAACATGATAAACAAGAAATCGACAAACATGAAAATAGAATAAAGGAGAGGTTTCAGTGTGCAAATGTAAGATTAAGAACAAAAGAAGGCAAGTGGGGAAAACTAGGAAAGAAAACAGGGTACGGAACTTGTGGAAAAATAGAAGGGCAAGGAAAATTGGAGGTATAATAAACAAAAGAAAAAGACATTAATTATGCCTTTTCTGCCGGCATAGGCCCAAAAAAGCATGTGCCTCTTTAAAAATTCTTGCCTTCGCTTAGGAGAGGTATTTTAAGATATCTTACTTTATTCTTCTTCTTTACATAATACATAATTCTATAAAGCATATATAATCTACCTTTAGAATTATACATGAGATTTTATCAATCAAGAACCTTATAATGCATAACAAATTTAACTCTAGCAAGATAGAATTTAAAAAATTATAATAAATACCAGAATTAAGGATCAACCGTAAGGGTTAGAGCATTGATTCTACCTAGGCAGAGGTAACAGACAAATAAAGGCAGCAGTAGAACACCGATTTCGACAAATACACACACACATACATATATGGCAAGGATATCTGAATCGTTAAATATCTTCTACAAAACTTCAGTTAGATGGACCTCTGTTTATTATTCTTCTTTAATCTCCATGAAAAAGATAATGTTTTTAAGTCCTCGCGAGAACCTATAGGCTTACTATGCTAGAAGATAAAAGAAGAACTACACTAGCTATAAAAAAACCATGAATACCTTCGCAAGCATACGTTCCAACCGCTGTATTTCATTCTTAGCATAACCATCACCTTTATCCATACAGTTCCTGGCAGATTTCAAATAAATTTTGCCATATCTGCCAAAAAACATAAAAAATGAATAAGTTAGTTCTTTGTAATAGATAAATGAAACTGTTTTCAGTTTACAAGTATGTATTCCTCCAATAAGTGGTACAGCAAGTCACCAACACAGAAACAGGTGCGCGTGCGTGTGCGCGACTGTGGGTGTGGTATAATTTTACAAATAGAAGTATTGAATTATCATAACCTTGCAGCGAAACCCTTTAGCTTCTCAACTTCCTCCTCCAGCCGAGCATAGGCTGCTTCTTTCTCATCATCTCCTGCAGTTACGAACTCCTTCACCAAGTTCTCCAAACTTGCGACTATACCAGCCTGAGATAATAGAAGGAAATGTCAGTGGAATAAGCAAATTTCAACAGTGAACTACTACAGATTATGATTCCAGATTTCCAATAACCTCGGAAGTAAGTTCTCCGTTTGCATCGCGACTACTACCACACTTCTCATTGATGAAAGTCACAAAGTCATTTAAATCTCTCCCACCATGGTAGTCTTCAACAGCCTTGTTACCTTTTGGGAAGAATTTCAAAGTTGGAAAACCACTTACACCATACCTGATTAGACGGATAGATACGTATTTATATGTCACAATAGACGGATAGATATGTATTTATATGTCACAATAAATGGAGGAAAGCAAAAACATTTGTGCTCAGTCATCACTACTTGAATAGTTTCTAGAGGATCCACGACAGAATGCTAAATCCTAATCATATCGAGTTTCAAAAACCCCCATATGGGATTTCATGTATCGTATTATGAATTGTATAGTAAGATACAAATATTTTTTGGACACACGCATATTTTCTTCACTTAATGTAAATTTGACCACTAACCAATCTATAAGACATACATAATGAAGTGTAGTGGACAATCAAGCATATTAGCTTGTCTTAATGTATAATTGTGTTACAAATAATTGTTATGACCTTAAAAATGGATTATAAATAAGTAAAAAGTATTTGAAATATTCTAAATAGCTAAATATTACTTCCTAAATGTGAAGTGTATTGGTATCATATGAATTGTATCGTAACCGGTACTTATGACATGGGTCTAGTTTTGATACACCTAATGGTACAGATCAAATTACCTTTAGAATGTATTGTATCATATGATGTTTATCGTATATTGTACGATTCTAGTATATAGCAGATAGATAAAGCATCTAAACAAAAAATCAAGAATAGATGTGCAACTTCAAGCCTCAAGGACTGAAATATTTAGTTTTTATTCATCTTGATCAACTTCGTAGTATTGAGATCTGGCCAGAGGAACCTCCAGTTAAACAGAGAAGTTCTACTCACTTTTCTGCAATATCTTTGTGGTTGTCAGCATCAATATTGGCAATGACTATATCTCCCTCCCTGCTAAAAGCTGCTGCAACCTTTTCATAAGTCTACAGACATGAAACAATACGTCAGAAATCTACTAAAGTAGGCAGCAATTGCCGTTCCATTAGAAAGAAAATTAGTACATACAGGGGCAAGATTTTTGCAATGACCACACCTGCAAAACACATACACAATCAAACATTCATGACAGGAATGTATCAGATATACTCAGGCAGGAAGTCTTCAGGCTGAAGAAAACTACTCCCTCCTTTCCAAATTATATGTTCAAAATGAGTTTTTAATTTGTTTTTAAGTAGATGATCAAAATGAAATTTGAGATGAATAGAAACTTCATCAATGAATTTTTCTCCCAAGCACCATATTACATCTAAGTAATTACAAAAAAATTAATCTATATATATATAATATTTTCAAAAATACTTTGTAAAGTACAAAGGAAAATACAAATTTTAACTATAAGTTATGTCTTAAGGTTCCAAAAAGTTGAAGTGTACAAGGAAAAAATAAAACATTAAGAGTTCTACCGATTTTTGACTTCAAATGATAAAATAGCTTTTAATCAAATTGATCATATATTAAGGAATGGAGGGAGTAAATACTATTTTAGCTATTCTAAGTCCAAAATACACATACAAACAGTTTCAGCTATAAATCTCTAATATCATGTATGTGTCTAAAATATGCTTTCATACCAGGGTGCATAGAACTCAACCAAGACATCCTTTGTCTCATCCAAAACAATCTCATTGAAATTATTTGAATTTAGCACGACTACACTTGAGGGGACTGAAGCTATCTTGATATTGGTCCCTGAATATAAATGACATAAAACGTCAGATCCTTTCACTAGGATGAACTGAGGATCATTCAGATGAAAGAATAACTATGAAAAATAAATCATCTACTATGCATGGTTCCATAACCCATTCATGTCACGAAGACACAAAGACACGAAGTTATATCTACACCAATACTTTCAATAAAGATGAAACTGTACACTGAAGCACTATCGAATTTGTGTGACAAGTTTTTCAGGATGATATTCCAAGGCAATAGAAGAGCCAAATAGCATATTTAGGAACTAGGTAAGAATGGGTTGCATAACTAAAAACCAAATCAATCGTCTTAGAAGCCAAATCCTCGTATATTCAGAATCTTTTCCCTATTCCACAGATTGATAAATCTTAGTTGTTACTAGTATTAGTAACACAGGAATAGATTGGGAACGCCCATAAATTCAATATTGTAGACAGTGACCAATGCATACCACAGAAACTTCTCTGCAACAGAAAAAAAAAAACCAAATAAAACAAAGAAGAAAATAATAGGAGTTTCAAATGTTCATTTTTACCTGCTTCTTTATTCACAAACTCAGCAAGTGCTTCAGCAGTTCGTGCACCTTCATACCTTTAAGAAAGATGAATTAAATAGAACAAGCAAAGAGTATTCATGGGGGAAATTGCTGGTAAAGTAAGTGCAAATATGATAAATTATCCATCGCCTTTTTAATGGTGCATACTCACTTTTTGGGTTTCAGAGACCCCTTAGGAAACCATTTAATCGTGGGATACCCAGAAACCCCAAACTTGCTGCAAATTCCTTTATGCTCATCACAATCTACCTGCACAAAACATCATCCAATCATATGGAAATAAATTTGAGACTTTCATTATCCAGTATAAAGAGGAATACATCCACTAACCCTTCAGGGATAAGCTTCACTTGTCACTGATGAAGTGATGATCGAGGATCACATGAACTTACCTTTCCGATCAGAACAGATTTTGCCTTCTTAGAACTTACACCTAGCTTTTCATACTCAGGAGCAAGCTTTTTACAGTGCCCACACCTGCAACAGAACAAAATGACATATCCAATGGTTATGGTTCGAAATAACACAGTATATTTCGCAGTATGTATGGGCTAGGGCTTGGTGGAAAAGCAGAGCTAATCTAATTGTATGACAATATTCGGAATCAATAGCAAAATAATTCTCCACCTTTTAGTAGCCATATTCCTCAATAGGATCATAGAAATGGAAAACAAGCAAAAATGAAGGAACTCTGTTACAGGCATTATTGAACCAAACATAAGCTAGTTCAAGTCTATATGCATTGCATCTTCCTGAGTTTTTCTGTACTTGGTCCAACACTGGATCGGCGGATTATTTGAAAGAAACAAGTGAGGATTCACAGCGGTATTAATATTTAGTTATAGTCTTTCTAAGAATTGTAATTATTGAACACAAGGACTCAGCATAAAAGAGCAACAAAAAAACAACTCTTTCAGAAAAGAATACACATTAAAAGTAAGGATCATATCCCTGTAAAGAATACTAGAAGAAACCTGATTCCCCTTAAAAGTACAAAAGCACCACCAAATAATCGGTTCAAGGAAAGCAACCTAAAACCCATATATTATTCGTAGCGCACAAGCAGTAGATCAGATCAAGAACAGCATTCTATTGCTGCTCCGATTATACCAGCCCTCCCCTCAAAGAAGGCTCGTTTCACTTTTGAGCCAGTTGTATAATCAGCTTTCGAAATTACGATAACATCGATGTCTCTCTGAATTGCATGATGATTTTGCCAATATGGCAACTTCTTCCATTCTACTAGTTCTAATATAAACTTGTTTTTCAAAACTAAGGTTGAAAAATGTTTTCCCCTAGAAGCAATTTCTACAATATTTATCACCCACCCACATGATGCCATATATTGGATCATTAAAATCACACGCATTTTGCCACTCCACATCACGTCCCCATCAAAAATAAAATTCATTTTAAACGGAGTGAATTTACATTGGTAATACAGGAAATAGTCTGCAGCTCTTTTTCTATTTGGGTTGTTATTCCTTTTTTTATGTTTTGCAAATTCTTTGAAAAATCAAATGAATGAAAACGTGGAAAAATAAGCGGGTAGGCAAATTTTCATTAGCTTTTATGATGCGTACACATTGTTTTTATAATCATCTAAGTTAGATATGTTTTGAACAGTAAAAGTTTTCATAATTTTACGGTGTTACAAATGCTACTACACACATCATCAAAAATTATGAAAATTTACAAACTTTGAATGCTCTAGCCATTAAGGTTGAAGTTTTCAGCAGCATTGCAAATTAGAAAACATTTACTACAGCCCACTTATACAAAAACAGGCTGCAGCATATTTTCCTTTTTCCATTTACATATAATAAAATTTAAACATTCAATCACCACACAAAAAATAAAATAAAATACAAAATACAACCATAGAAATTTTCCATCAAAGAAAACATATCAACCAAACACGAATTCAACTCATAGAACCATACCAAATAGTACCGAAACAGCTAATTAAAAAAAAAAAACAATCAAACTCAAACTACAAATTCATTAAGTACATCAAAATTAACATAACCACACCGATAAACCGATAATCCAAAAACACTAACAGAAATGATGATGATACAATAGAAGAGTGTGCATCGAAATCCTTACCAGGGAGCGTAGAACTCGACGAGAGCGGCACCATCTTTACCGACTTCCTTGTCGAAATTGTCTTCCGTCAAAACGACGACGTCCGCAGAAGCAGAGGCGAGAAAGAGAGAGAATGCTGCGAACAGTAATGAGAAACTTGGAGTCGACATATTTTCGTATCTTCTCTTCCTCCTCCGTCTCCTACCAGCAGCGAAGTGGTATTTTACTACTCCGTATGTGTATTATTTGATAGATATACATTATGTAAAGCTTCTCATATAATCATAGTTAAAATAAAAAATTGTGTAAAGACTATTTTTAGAAAGAAAAAACTTAAAAGTATTTAACTCGACAAATTTGTCACCATTTAATTAATTTAATCCATTAATATAATAGTATTACTTTTGTCAAGAGAAATTAATTGAGGTATTTGTAATATGCTAACAACATTTTTATCAAAATAAATATAATCTAAACCTAAATTTCTATTTTAGACAGTTTTTGTTTTGCTTTTTTTGGGCCTTTAGTTTGTTGTAAGACTGTAATCAAGTCGAGTAAAGTATCGTTTGTTCGAGCTCAACTTAGTAAGAAATTTATGAAGTTCGAGTTGTGTCAAGTATTTTATCGATCATGAAATATTATGATCGAACTCGGTTCGTTTGATTATCAAACTGCTCATGAGTATTCAAAAATATTCAAACATAATCGAGTTTTGCATTCTTATAGAATATTTATCGAGTATCGAATAATTAACAAGTTTTTATATTAAAATTGAGTTAAGTATATAACGTGTTTTAACGAAAAAAATTATCAAATATTAAAAATTATATCGTGTATCGAATTAATCGAGTCGAGTACCATTTTTATCAAGTATTGAATCGAGTCGACTTAATATTTGGCTCGACTCGATAATTTAATGAGCAATAAAAAATATTAGAACTCGATTTAATTAACAATTTGAGTCGATAATTATCGAATCAAGTCAAATCAAATATTAAATTGGTCAGTTCGTTAAACTAGTATGATTAAGATAATCGTCCTGACTCTCCTCAGTCCTCAATCACTCATCTCTCCTGTGGCTGACCTCTTCGCCAATCTCTCTGGTTCTTCTTCCTTTCTTAGTGATATTTGTATTAGAGGCATCAGTCACAATTGTAATGGTGGTGGTGAGTCTTTCACAGCCTGTTTGTCATTGTATGTGGTGGTGGTTGTTCGGTTTGGAGTTTGATTTTACCGTATCATTAGTAAAATATTCTTGTAAATTATTTTTTTCGTTTTGAAATACATTTTCTAACTAACTTGCGAATATTGAAGTTTTATAATTTTAAAAATATCAAAGTACAAAAGTTTGTATTTAAAAGTATGTTTATATATTTTATGATATTTCACTTCAAATTTATTTAAAAAAATATTCAATTTTAAATTTTAGGATTTCGTAAACCTATTATGTGTGAACTAAAATATTTATTTATATTTGGAATGGAACAGATACATTAATATTAATTTAAAATTTAATATATTTGATTTAAAATAAAACGCATGTCTAATTTTAAAATTGAGGATAGTAATTAACAAGCACATAGTATAAAAGACATTGCTTCTCCAATGAGGAGAAAGTGTGAAATTAACTAACCACGTAAGAGCTTGTTGGGAGCTACTTATTTAACCGACTTATAAGACATTTTTTAAGAAAAAATATTTGGGAATAAATTTATTACTTAAAATATAAGTTTAAAAAAAAAAAGTCACTATTTGTTATTTTTCTTTTTAACTTATTAGTTGATTTTATAAGATAAAATTCGAAGTATTTGCTTGTATAATCACATTTATGATTTCAAATTTCGGTTATCCATAACTCCCGCCAGATACAGAGTAAAATGAGTAGAGCTTCCCGGGAGGTAGAGCGGCGGATCCTCCGTCTCCTCCACGGCCCTAAAACCCGAACTCGACTCACTGAGATCCACGCCCACTTCCTCCGCCATCTCCTCTACCAATCCAACCAAATCCTCTCCCACTTCGTCTCCGTTTGTGGATCGTTTCAGAAAATGTCTTACGCCGATACCCTCTTCAACCAAGCCCAGAACCCCAACATTTTCCTCTTCAATTCCATGATCAAGGGTCATTCTTTATCTCCGCCATTTACGAGATCTCTTCATTTGTTTTCTCTCATGAGAAATCATGGAATTTGGCCCGACGAGTTCACTTTTGCGCCATTGTTGAAGTCGTGTTCGAATCTTTTTGATCTCAGATTGGGCCAAGGAATTCATGCTGAGGTTATAATTCTTGGCTTTGAATGTTTTAGTTCGATTAAGATTGGAAATGTGGAGCTCTATACGAGGTGTGAAAAGATGGAGGATGCTCGGAAGGTGTTTGATGAAATGATTCAGAGGGATGTTATAGTTTGGAATTTGATGATTCATGGGTTTTGCAAGACTGGAGATGTTGACTTGGGTTTGCTTTATTTTAGGCAAATGAGAGAGCGGAGTGTAGTATCTTGGAATTCGATGATATCAGGCTTGGCCCAGAGTGGTCGTAATAGTGAAGCTATAAAGCTTTTCCTTGAAATGCGAGATGATGGTTTTGAACCAGATGAGACAACGGTCGTGACTACTCTACCAGTCTGTGCTCATTTGGGTGATGATGACATTGCGGGATGGATTCATTCTTATGCCAAATCAAGTAGATTGTATCATGATTTTATCTCTGTTGGTAATTCACTTATTGATTATTATTGCAAGCGTGGAGATTTGGAAAGTGCTTTTTGTGTATTCGATGACATGCCTCAGAAAAATGTTGTTTCTTGGAATGCATTGATTTCCGGTTTGGCTTTTAATGGAAGTGGTGAACGCGGAGTTGCTTTATTTGAGGACATGATAAACGAACAAGGCGTGAGCTCCAATGATACAACTTTTGTTGGGGTTTTAACATGTTGCTCACATGCTGGATTGATTAAGAAAGGTAGTGAATTATTTGCTTCTATGGTTTCAAATTATAATGTCAAACCAAAACTTGAGCATTACGGATGTATGGTTGATCTTCTTGGGCATGGTGGATGTGTTAAAGAGGCTTATGAACTGATAAGAACTATGCCTATGAAACCAAATGCTGCATTATGGGGCTCTCTGCTTAGTGCTTGCCGTTGTTATGATGATATGGAGCTTACAGTACATGCAGTCAAGGAGCTTATTAATCTTGAGCCGTGGAATTCTGGTAATTATGTATTGTTATCAAACATTTATGCAGAAAAAGGGAAATGGGATGAAGTTGAAAAGCTCAGAGTTTTGATGAAGATGAATAGCCTTCAAAAAGCACCTGGACAAAGCATAGTAAGATTGTCAGCAGACAATGACATTCAAAATGATGGTGTACAAGGAGAAAACCCAATTGTAGGGAGAGTATTATGAGAAAATCTTTTGAGACTGTTTGCATGAAAGTATCAATTGTGTAGCTGCTGATGGTATGATAACTTCACAAGGTAAAGGGATGGAAATGTCAAATTGAATCTGCTGTAGACAAAGTATAATAGACTGGTTTAAACTTTATTCTATGAAGGGGTTTGAAGTTCTGTGCTCCTTTGTTACATGCTTCTTCTAGTGAATTTGTATTAAAAAATTTCAATAGCATATCATGACACGCATATCATAAGATTGGAAAGGCAAGATCTTCATCAAAATCAGAGTATGAATATTCATTTCAGACCATGTTTGACCAAGTGTCTTTCGGGCATTGACAAAGCTGTGTTTGCGGGTTAAAATGACCATTTCTGGTGATTAATCAACAATTCAAAGTTCTTTTATTGCGTCTTCTTGATAAACCAGCATTTATATATAGATATAGGAGGAATCTGTTTGGGAAGTATGAATTGCAAATATACAGGCTACTTCATCCATAATTATTCTTTTATTTAGGAATGCTTATCATAGGTATGCGGGGCAGAGAACATCTCACTATGCATTCAGCAGGTAAGAGGAGTAAATGAGACGAAGGGCAGCCAAGTTAGTTTCTTTGCTCATTGTCTTTATCTCATAGAAAGATCAACAACAAATGGGTTTCATCATCGAGGTAAAATTGTTTACACCAGCACAGAAACATGCTTGATTTGATTTTGGCCTAAGTAACCCTCTTCTGCAATATTGGTCGTGATAATGGAGTTATAAGCCAAAAGTTCAATCCTCATACCTGTAGCTTCCTTGTTACCAGCACTGACCTTGGTGACAATTGTTGTGGCAATCAATGTGGACAGAGAAGAAGCGGTTGGGAATTTCGTCCAACAACCGCTCATATCTCTAATAAATTAAATGTACGGAAGTTAAAATAAGAAAAGAACACCAATATTTTTAACTTGGAAAACCCCTTCCATTAAGGAGTAAAAACCATGGGATGGTTTTTTGAATAAATCCACTATTATCAAATAATAGTACAACAATCTTTTCAAGTTTAATATAATAAACTTGAAGTAACATCAAGAATAGAGAAAAATAAAACTCCTTTAATTTGAGTACCCGCTCAAATTAACTTCACCACTTTTCACTAAAGTGATGGATAATCTCACTAATATTTTTTTTCTGCTTCTCTCTAGCCTATGCTAACCCACTTGAAGAGAACTTCAATTGCTCACTTCTTGTTTAGCAAATGTATTTGCTTGGTGTGTTGGTCGGAATGGCTATTTATAGCCAAAACTTTGTTGCCAAAGTCTTTAGCTCATTTAATGAAATATGACTTATTCTATGTGAATGAACTAGTAGCTTGAGTTGCTAGGGTGAGCTACCATGTTGAAGCACCGGCCTAGCAAGCTATGTATCATGTGCGGAGGACTTTCCCAACAGAAGCATATATACATAGCTTATATTGCTTGGAAAAAATAGAGAAGTAAATGGCATTGATCTTGCCGCACAGCATTTGAGCATGAAATGAGGACATGAAGTACATATCTATCGAACTCAAGCATCCTAGACAGGGAATAATTGTTGTTTGCAGTTAGTTTTTGCAGTACATGGGATTTGACGTAGTAGAAATGCTAATGAACAAATGGTTTTGTTCAATCATGCTGCAACAGACATGAACCCTTGAGGTATATCAGACTTGGCTCAAGGAATGGTGCCATAGAAGGGGAAGACTGTGTATGCTAGAGTTAATGGAGTGTCGTGGACTGTGCCATGTAAATTGCAAGATTGCACATATTATGGATTGGGAATGAGATATATCTGATTCTTCCTCTATTTTCTTCTCTCTCTTCTCCCTCCCATTTTTATGGAATTATGTAGTATCTACAAAGCTACTGCATCTGTTAAAAAAAAAAAAAAAAAGAGTGACATTTGAGAATAAAACTTATTTCACAAAAAGAGAATATGCATAATTTTTTCATTATAATACTATATTTTCACAAATTTGTCATTACAATCTTCTAATCATATCATTAATTAAATATTCATAACAAATTTAATAATTTATTTTTATTATTTATACATATAATTTTTGGTCAAACATCAATTATTAAAATTTTTCAAAAGTCCAAGTATCATTATTTTTGTGGACAAATAAAGTATTATCTAAGTCTGAGCCAAGACTCTAAAACCATCTTTTGCTACATATGTAAATAAATGACGATGATAATACTCAACAGCCCAAAAAAAATAAAAAGAAAGAAAGAATAAAATCAATCAGCAAATATGTCGGAGTGTGGAAAAAGAAAAATTGGAAATGCGGGGTATCGATCCCCGTACCTCTCGCATGCTAAGCGAGCTCTCTACCATCTGAGCTACATCCCCAGAATGGGAGGTTCAAAATAATTTATCAGTATAGAGCTACTCAAAAAAAAAAATAATGTCTTCTGCCAGTGTTAGTAGCGGAAGGGAATATTTTTTTTTTAAAATTTACCCTTCCGCTACTAACACTGGCGGAAGGGATTTTTAAAATTTTTTTTTTCCCTTCCGCCAGTGTTAGTAGCGGAAGGTAAAAAAAATTTACCCTTCCGCTACTAACACTGGCGGAAGGGAAAAAAAATTAAAAAAAATTTTTCCTTCTGCTACTAACACTGGCTGAAGAGGGGAAAAAAAAAATTTTCTTCCCTTTCCGCCACTAACATTGGCGGAAAGGGGAGAATTTTTTTTTTTCTTTTCCTTCCTATTTTAAGATTATTCTATATTTTTTTTGCAATGATCAGCTGTTCTCGGATTCGATTTCGGAACATTAACCATTACTCTCACCATGGGTGTGGCGATCAAAGTAATCTTCATGATAGCCATCATCACCATGGCATTAACCATTACTCTCACCATGAAGCTGCAGCATTTCAGCTACAACAACAACAACGCTGATGACGACGATGACAACACGAATGCTAGTGGTACAAAAATTTCTTCTTCAAGCACTAGTAGTAGTGTAATGGAAAATTTGGACGGCGAGATTATCAAAATGCCAATACTACTCAACAAGCGCTAGTTCTTGGTTCAGGATGTTCCGAAGTCGAACTCGAGAGCAGCTGATCATTGCAAAAAAGATATAGAATAATTTTAAAACAGGGGAAAGTTTTAAAAAAAAGTCCCTTCCACTAGTAACACTGGCGGAAGGGAAAAAAAATGGCCATTTTTTTTTTACCTTCCGCTAGTCTTACTGGCGGAAAGGCCAATTTTTTTTTTTTTTTGCCTTCCGCCAGTGTTACTGGCGGAAAGGCTAAATTTTTTTTTTTTAATTTTGCCTTCAGCCAATAAGACTGGTTGAAGGGATTTTTTTATTTTTTAAATTTGATCTCCAGCGTTGGATTATTCGATCAACGGTTATAAATGTGTTAGCTACGAAAAACTCCAGAGATAACGTTAGCTATGTATCGGCCCATATATATATATATATTGTTTAGTTAATATTCTATTAATATTTTATCAAACATCAAGTATTGAAAAAGTACGAAAAAATAGAGGGGTACAAAAAGAAAATTCATTTTCTTTGTGGTGTAATATGGTTTTCTATAACCATATAAAGCTAAAACATTTTCAAGGTTTAAGAGTTGAGATATATTGGTTTTTATATGATCACAAAAACTATTAGGATGAATTTTTAAAAAAAATAAAATCAAACAAGTCACGAATTGTATTGTTTTTGCATACTATTTTAATAAAGAGTTTTCTCATATATATCAGAAGTCAAAACATACCACTAACCAGCATAATTACAAAATTGAGGTATAGCTTATTTCAATCATTTCATTCCACAAAAAGCGTTATATTTAAGTTTTTAATAAATATTAATATTACACATTTGACTGAAAATGACATGTACAAATAATTTTTTTTTCCTCACAAAATTTGTTATGTATGTTCACTTAAACATAAAATAAGAAAATTGTAGTAACAAAATTTAAAAAATATAGTAATATAATAAAAAGTTTATGCAAAAACTATTCTCTTTTTTTAGAACAAATCTTAGTGTTAAATGTTGGTTTTTAAAATTGACCTGAGGGAGTATGTTATAATGAGTTGTGCTTATGAATTGTTATTAATTATAGTATATTTGTCATTTACTGCTTAGCTACTGCCTACTTGGCTACTCGGCTTAGTTACAATTTTACAATACAAGAGGTCAGGGCTTGAGGTAAAAATTCTAAGGCAAAACTAATTGCTTTTGTTTTTATCTTCAGGTGAACAGGTAACAAAATTTGAACAAAAGAAATCTGGAATTGGAAAACAAGAAACACTTAACAAAAAGGGTGAATGACATGGATGAATATGAAGATTGAAGAATCCCAGATTTCTGGAATGAAGATTAATATTTAAACAATGAACATTGATGAATGATGAAGGTTGAAGATCTCTAGATTTCTGCATTTGAAAAACTCTGCCCTGGAACACCAACACTTCAAACTTTTAAGACCATTCTTGTAGTTTTGTGTCATAAAGTGACAAATTACATTATTATTCACATAAGACAACACCCCCTCCTACTTTACTGACATGAGCATAACATAACCCGTTTACATAAAAAGTACATCATTCATTTTCATCATTTTAACATTATAACTTCTGCTAACATTCTTAGTACATAAAATGTAAAACCATATTGAAAGACCAGTGGCATGTTCATTTGTCATATATGTATTCACTTTACACACGTGCATAGACATAGCACATATAGCATTAAACCTGAAAGTTTGTGGTGTTATTGTGTGATAAACATATGTATTAGTATCATATAATGTGTATTAAATATTCTTTGTCGAGTCTTATACTTTACTGCTATTTTTTCCATTGGTGGATAATTATCATCTACTGTTATTTCCTTCATCAGTGGATAATTATCCTCTCCTTCATTGGCAGATAATTATCTTCTACTGTTATTTTCTTTATCGACAGATAATTATAGTCCATTGTTATTTCTTTCATCAACAGATAATTATCCTCCTGTTGTTATTTCCTTCATCGACAAATAATTATCTCATGTTGTTATTTCCTTCATCAGCAGATAATTCTCATCTTGTTGTTATTTCCTTTATCGCTAGATAATTATCTCATTTTGTTATCTCCTTGTGGATAATTATTCTATTTTGTTATTTCTTCCTCGGTGGATATTATTCTTTAATGGATAATTTTTGCACCTCATTGGTGGATTTTTATAAGTGGGGGTGCTAGTAGCAACTTTGATTTCTATTCTGTTAAGCATATGGGACTCATAGCTATACAAATATCACTTCTTCTTCTCCTCTTCCTCCCCACTTACACGTGCAGAGCACCTCTTCTCCTCTTCCTTCCCACTTACACGTGCAGAGCATCCAAATTAGAGAGAATCCAGCTATCAAATCTAAATCACCGTACTTTCATAAATCTTCAAACCTATGGACTTAGTGAAACCAAATACTAAAGTTCCATAGTTTTTCATTCTCTACAAGTTCGTGATCTATGTTTTTGATTCCATCAAGTTTTGAGCTTATTGAAGTATGATGATTATGTTATGTTAACTTATTCTTGACTTGATTGAGCTTATGTGATCATCTTGTACACGTTCTTGTAAATGAAATTGTATCATACTTGTCGTGTTACTTGTTCTCTGCTTAGAATGGGTTATACTTGTAAGGATGCCTAAACCTTCCATATCTATGGTTCAGGAATGTACCAACAAGGTACATCGGATTGTATGACACCAGATCTTCATTCTCCTTCCCTACTGATCAAGGGATAGTTAAACTATTGCTTGATAATAATCGATAGGCGTGGAAATATGATTATTGCGGTACCAATGAGGATGGATCCCATCTGGGATCCCTGGCCTACGTTCAGGATTACCTCCTTCAGCAAATTGGAGATGTATCTTGGTTTGACAAATGTATGATTATCTCTTCTATGTGAGTGTCCAACGACTCTGCTGCATGTGAGTGTATGGTAGTCGACTTTTGCTACATGATTCATATACTCATAAATTGATCGTATTTGTCATACATCACTTTTATTATATTTTTCATGACATGTTCATACACGCATCATATTATTTTACTCATACTTAACATTTGTGCTAACCCCATCATTTCTCATTTTCATGTAGGTTACTTAACATTTGTGCTAATCCCATCATTTCTCATTTTCATGTCATTTTCATGTAGGTTTGTTTTTGATTTTCATGCAGGTTAGCTTTTGATTTTGATTTTGAGGTGTAACCTCGTTTTACTAGTTCATTGTGTATAAGTTTTACTGGTTCATTGTGTATAAACTTTTTAGTTGGTTGTATTTGACCAAGTTGACACAATCTCGTATTGTTTAGATATCTATCTTGTAAACTTTTGACATTTATATTAAACTATTTTAACTTAACAAAGATTTTTAAACTATTTTAACTTAACAAAGATTTTTACAATATTTTAACTCGTTTAATTTGTAAAAGCTTGTATTGATAGTATGTCTCATCTGAATACCGAACTTGTTCTTATTTGTCTCGAGTCGGGGTGCACCTAACCAATTTGGAGACATTTGTGCCTTGTGACTTCTAATACTTCTAAATAAAAATCTTTCATGTATCCAGACCCCCCATTTTTTATTCTATCCCTTAAAACCTCACATTCTCAATATACAGCCAACAATATAGACATGCTATTTAGAAACAAAAATGTCGCTTACAACTCTAATTCCAGTCCTTCGATTAAGTACCGAGCAATCGCCATTATGCAATAACTCGAGTATGATATGCTGGAAATTTTGTTACATCGGAAAAAGGGACTCTATTAATAGCTACTCTAGAAACAACAGCTTAACTCAAATCCTGTACATGTAATACTAGTTACCATACAGAGAACACAATGAGATTGATGATGATACTACTTTATGTATTGAGAAACCCACTTAAAACCATCTCCATAACCCATTTTCCGGACAATGCTGCACATGAAGACCTCAAGTGGACGCACACCTGAGTCAGACAAATTTACCTTCCCCTTGCCAGTCGTGAAATTGGTCAGGCCTAAATGGTAACGGAGTTCATCTTCCGAGGCAGCATAAGGAATGTCAATCTTGTTGCCCAATATTAGAAAAGGCACACTGGCCAAAGACTCGTCGGAGAGAAGAGCATCAAGCTCTCTCTTTGACTCTGCAAACCTTTCCTTGTCGTATGCATCAACCAGGTAAACAACTGCATCCACCTATTAAAATCAAATAATTGAACTATTAACAATAAAACTAGCAGAAATATTATAACTGAAAAAAAGTAGACAGCACAAAGAATTGTCGCTTGTATGACTGCAAGGTTGTAGGCAACGTGCTTTAAATTTCTCAATGAACATGAGTTATTGATTACTCATGCTACCCAGACATGCCTTGATTGCTTTCATATATCAATAAATTGATAATATATGCCCAGAGGCCTTTTTTAAATTTCTATTTCTGATCGAGTAAACAATGTACAACAAATGCTTCCTCATTTCCAAACATGGACCAAGTATATCAACAAAATAATGTATTATATGACTGAAAGGCACGTGTAGGTCCATGGTGACTGGTGAGGTTATTCTAAAATGACCATGATGAAATGATCAGAAGTTTAGAACACGTCCAGAAATGTATATCAGAAATGTATATGGTGTTTGGGATCCTCCAACAAATAAATGCAAATACCACTTTTCACAAGTAAAAAAGAAAATGAAAATAAAATCATTATCTGATCACAGTCGATATATGTACGTGAGGTACCAATTTAGAATACCTCTTAAAATACAAAAGGTGGCAGGACCACCTGATCAATGTTGGCCTCATATGATCCAGATAAACACAAAACCTGTTTATCTGGAAGGCAAAGGTACAACAAAATCTCAATAGGTAGCCATTATCTGCTCATAATGAATGAGAGTATTGTTGGAACAGCTCCTGAAATATAAGAGGGGCTAACAGCAAGTCATTGTGTTAAATGATGGCCGACTTCCCATGAAACGAATCACCATCAATCATGGTGTGTAAATATTATCTGGTTAAAAGGGTTTCTCTATCATGAGTTACTACTAGTATAGTTATCAAGTAATTAAGGCAAAAGAACCTGGATAGGCGCCTCCTCATCTAGGATGTAAGGCATGGGTGTCCATTACGAAACAAGTCACACTGCGTAGAGAACTATGCAAGAAGCAAGATGGCTAGGTGACGACTTCATATCAAGAATGCTGAACACCCCAACCGGATCAAACTTTTTATCATAATCCGGTTATACTGTAAAAATGTATGGTGAGGTACTATTGGAACACCTGCTAAAATGCAAGAGGTGTTTACTAGCAGATCCCTATGATCAATGTTGGCCCCCAATGATTCAGATAAACACAGAACCTGTTTATCTGGAAAGGACGGAGGCACAACAAAATCTCTCCTAATGAACGAAGGTACTATTGGAACAGCTCCTGAATATAGGAGGGATTAACAGTCTCATGAATCATATCACTGTTCTATTCTGATACGTAAATTTTATCTGGTTGGAAATGTTTCCATCAAGGAAATTAGTCACACTGCATAGAGACCTGCGCAAGATGACTAGTTGGATATCATGACTGCTAGAACACCGCAAATTGCACTGCATCGTATTTTGTCAATGTCATCCAAGTAAACACAGAACAATTTCTCTTGGAGTATAAAGCACAATAAATATTTTGGCATGTAATCATTATATGGTCGAAACAGTATTCATATATGTATTTATGGTGAGGTACTGTTGGAACACCTCTGAAATGTGAGGTGCTACAGGCGAACTCCCAAAGTCAATGTTGGCCTCCCATGAATCATATAAACACAAAATTTACTACCTCTGTTCCATAATAACCATCGTTTGACTTTTTTGCACTATGTTTAGTTGAAGTTTTTTATATGTTCAATATTTTATTTTAGTTAAAATTTGTATTCATATTAATTATTATTTAAAATATGTTTTATTATTAATTTTTTAAAAATTAAATAAAAATAAAACAGTACACCCAAAGATAGAGAGCATGTTGGGGAAGACACTAAGAGAAAAATATTCTACAGCTCACATGTCTACAAATATAGACAGAACATATAAAGTTTTGATTTTTGAAAAATAAATATAACAAATGTATGTATAAACAAATGTGTATAGAAATTATTGTCAGGGCACATAAAGTAGGTAAGCCCAAATAAGCATTGAAGTTGATTAAAAAAGCATGACAGATTAAAGATCAACTTCAAATAAAAAATTTGTGAAAACAAATACAAAAAAAACACAGAAATCTTTGCAACCCCATGAACATAAATTCAGCAGTAGAGTAATAAGACTTTCCAGAGTCCAAAGATATTAAATTTTGAAAATAAAAAGATAAAGAAAAGAACTGAGCGGATGAACATTATTAAGTATAATTGGGGGACAATGTTAGAAGAAGGCCATCTAACAACAAACGGCCGGAAACATTATCAGAAAGCACAACATAGCTGATAGAATAGGAAAACTGACACGTTTGCATCTGAACACAACTCGGAACTCAGTATTACCTGGGCATAGTAATCTTTCCAAACTCTGCGAGCAATCTGATGCCCTCCCAAATCAAAAGCCTTAAACTTGATTTTCCCTATGCTCAGCTCTTCAGATGTTGGATATTGAGTTGGCTGGTGCTGAACCAATCTCTGCCAAATTAAACACATTATTCGATCTCCACCCAAATAAGAATAACAAAGTTATGGCTTAGTCCTGCTAATGCACATTCTTCAAATTAAAGGACTACTTCTAACCCAAAAGTCTAAAACGTTATACTCCCACCATTCCATAAAAGAAAAGAGTTACGTTTCATTTTGATGATACTAATTTACGTTTCACTTTGTTGAAATTTCTTTTATGTATTTTGTAGTATTAATAATCTTCTGATTTGGAATCATAAAACTTCGCAAAGAATCATCCAAAATAAAATAAAATAATAATAATAATAATAATAATAATTAATAATTATACATTCAACTTTGAACTAACTTAACTTTCCCTTTCCCTTGACTTCTTTTCCTCCCTCCCAGAATTGCAAATAAATTGTAAAATTCTAATTCCATGTCAATATCAACACTTTCAAGTTTCAAGATTAAAGAGAGAAGGAAACTAAAAAAAGCTTCAACATTCTTATCTCCCTTAAACTAACATATTAAATCACTCTTTGATAATTTTTTTAAAAATAAAAGAACAAATAAAACACACACACACACAGAGTATAATCATAACACATCAATACTACATCAAATACTAACAAAAGATGCATAACCACACAAACATAAACACACACACACACACACAGACGAGTTGTGTATATATAATGAGTATGAGCAAACCTCATCTTTCAGCATATGAAGTAAAGTAGTTTTGCCGGCGTTATCGAGGCCTAAAAACAAAATCTTCGCCTCCTTTTGCCATAGACCTAACGAAGCTAGAACTCCATAAAACCAATCCACCAAAAACATGATCGCCACCCAAAAACTCACTCAATCAAAAAACACAAAAATCCCTCAATTCACCACATTCAATCCGATCAACAAACTAAAATCCCAAATTTAAATAAACCAAAAAAAATACCCTAGAGATTTAAACACAACAAACCCCTTTGTTCTTGGGTTTAATTTTTCTGTATTTGGTTTCTTCTGCAATCCAACTGTCTTTTCGATCACATATATATAGTATGTATATACGGTTTGGGTTTGAACCGGTTGATTACCGGGTCTATTTGTGAGATAATGTGGGCAAAGATACGGGGTTTTCCGGGTTGAGATTATTAACCAATAAGATTTGAGGAATGGCACTTATGGTGTCATCAAGTTATTGTGAACCGTCGGATTTAGAATTTACGGTTCGGATTGCATTTATAGAAGGTTTAGGAAAAAGATTAATAAGTTTATAATTTCTTTTGGAATTAGATTGTCCATGAAATCTATCGACTATAATTTTCCTTTTTCCAGCAAAAAGATAAAAATCAACCTAAATCTAAAGTATTTATAAAGCTGTGTAATTAAATATTAAAATTGTCTCAACCCTCTCAATTTTTAAAATAGAAAAATGAAGTTTTAAAAAGTTTATATTTTTGAAAAAAATGTTTATTTTAGGATTTGAAAAAAAAAATTTCAAACTCTCTTCCTAAATCTATTTTAAAATTTCGGGAACTCCCTTTGAAATGAGACGATTTATTTAAAATTATTTTTTTAGGAGTCGCCACCTAAAAATAACTAATTTAATGTGTTATGTCACCCAATTTATTTTAGTTATTACAAAATGTTTATTGATTTGGGGACTTATTTGAAAAATGTAACTATTAAAACTATGTACTAGAAAATAGTTTTTAAATTAAATGACTCAAATTTTAAATTTGATCTACGAAACCTTTTATCTAAGTTCAGAAGTTTGGTTGAATGAGAGAAAGGTTTAAGGCACTCTCCTTCTTGTTTGAAAATGACTACATTTTAACATTTTTTTTAAAAAAATCATCTTTTAAAAACAAAGTTTGTCTTTTCTTATATTAATCAACTGTACTAAACTAAACTATAAGTGTTTTGTGTGTGTGTGAATGAGTGATTTTTTACTATATTGTTATGTTTACATGTTATAAGAATATAAAATAAAAAAACTCCATAAACTAAAATTACATTATTGGATCCTATAACACTAACATAGTGACGGTGTCATTGAATTTAAATGATATAATCATTCTAATTCTAACCCCCCCCCCCCCCCCACCCCCCCTAAACTTAAAAATAATCTATAAAATATAAAATTACATTTTGAAAAATTAAAAATTACAATTTTTAAGAATAAATACATGAAACTTACAAATGAAACTACACAAACTTACAAATTAATTTAAACTAAATTCTAATTACATGTAAAATTTTAAATAAAAATTTGCAAGAATTTTCTTTGCAATTGAGATATTTGACCAAGCGTAAAGACGCTCTAAAAGAGTTCTCTCATCATTGCAATCACAATACAAAAGTATAAACATAATTCTTTATACATTCCAAACATTTTTAATAATTAAAACTACTAATCTACTTTTAATCACAAATAAACAATTATAATCTACACATTTAACAACAACAAATTAATTATTCCATAATACCATGACATGTTAATTATCTTCAAACAATCATTTATAAATCAATACAATATTCACAAACTATCTCTATTTATTCAAAAAAATTTAAGCATTACAAATATTTTTAATGCAATTTTCACATTTATACAATAGAAACAATAACATGCACAAAAAATATTTACATACCAAATTGTGATTTTTAAATCATGGATAATCACTAAAAATTCACGACACTGTCTATAATAATTATCCGTTCTAAATATGAAAAAATTAACTACTAATTGCAATACATTATATTTACATTAATCTCTAAACATGTTTACATTAACAACATTAAATATCTACAACAACACGCACAATTTAATGAATTTCAGAAGAAATAAAAATACTCTTAAAATATTTTAAATGCTTTTAAAATTAAGAAAACTCATTTTTATATATCTATATACATATATAGGCTATGTTACTTTAGAGTAAAAACACCCATTAAAACTATTTCAATGGTCAAAATTGACCAAAAAAATCAAAATTTAAAAATTATATTTAAAATATTTTTTGTACCCATATTATAATATTACAAAATATATAAAGTAGTATATTGAGTATTTTTATAGAAATAATGTAGATATAGGTCAATAATTAGAATAAATAGAATAAAAATTAAAAAAAATAGAAAGTAACACAAATATAAGTTTAAAGTTGTGTGAGATATACATCATATATAAATATGAGTGTTAATTTATATGGGGGTTTAAGCTATTAATTAGTTTAAACACAATTTGATTAACACTAATTGAAGAGAGAGAGATAATAGAAGATAAAATTAATAAAAATATACCTTAAAATGAGTTTTTATTTATTGATAATTTATGGATATACAACTTTAATTTTCAAATCTTCAATAAAATTATAATACATATAATCTTATCTATAATCTATTTTTTTATTTTTCTCTCTAAAAACTCTCCTCCTACAAATGAGCTATTACATGGTATTTATAGAACTAAATCTCAAATGATGTCTTGGAGGAGAGGAAATCTTTGCCATTAGATCTTGTCTTGAATTAATGGATGATATTGATCTCCTCTTGAATGTAACCATCAATCTTGGCGTTTGATCTTCTTTTTAATCCAATGGTCCTGATTTGTTTCATTTTTTACTCAATGATTTTGGCTTTTAATACCTTATTTCTTTTATTAGGCATACAATAAGGAAAAAATAAAATGTCATATTAGAAGCAGACCCCTTTCATTTTATAATTAAAATTTATTTTCTTTTTTTCCTTATCTTTTTTTTTCATAATTCAAATAAAATTAAAATTGAATTATAAATAAATATTAAAAGTTGAGGTGTCCAAAAAAATGGAAAATGAAAAGTAGAAGAAGAATAAATTTTCCATTTAAAGTAATATTTCCATTTTTCTCGTGAATTAAGTTTCTGATTGAGAAAAAAAAGAAAGAAAATAAATGAAAATCTTGATCACTTTCCCCCCGTTTTCTCCCAAAAAAAAAAACTAGTAAGTTCGGCAAAAACAGGAAAAATAGTTTAAAAATCTCAGCAATACCCACACTTCCTAACAATTTATCTTCTTGACAAAAAATAATTCAAAATTATAAACTACGATAGCACTACTATAAATGGATAACTGAAAATTCTTAGCTGTCCATTTTTACTATAATCAGCTTCTAAAATCACGCACAACATAGATAAATATTATAATTTAATAACTGTGAAATAATTTAGTAAATTTGAATAATTAAAAAGTTGTTAGATTTGAAAAATTACTTAACATAAAATCTTGTTATTTCTTTAATACAAATTTAATATATAATAATATTGTATACTTGCATAATATACTGAGTATATAATAAGGTTTTCTTGTCAATTTTATAATTATTACATGAAAGAGAAAGAATCAAAATTCTAACACACTAAAATTTTTTAACAAAAATTCAAATTTTGTTTATAGTAGATTTGTTCTAATTATTCAAAATAAATACGGTGTTATATTTTGTTTCATAGTTATTTGTTTCGATTTTAAATTATATGCAATACATATATAATTCGTAAAACTCGTTGATACCATTAGTTTTTAGGGTTGATTTAAGAATAATAATAACAAATTTCTTTTAATAATTCTTTTTGACAAACTCGAGGTTAAAACAACTCAATAAATTTTTTACAAGAGTAAAAATTATTTTAATTTGAACTTATAATTTAGTCAATTGACTTAATGGTTTAATTTTAGTAAGTCGTTTTAGTACTTTTCATATCATCTCAAATTATATAATTATACACTGACCTATTGGACACACACAAATGTGTGTAATATTATTTAAATTTCTCAATGTGTTTTTTTCTTTTGAATAAATTAAATTTTTTACTCATTTGTTAGCAGTTGAGACTTAGTTTAATAATCGAAAGTTATCCGTGGTAAGTTTTAGATTTATGAGTATTCTCTTCTTTCTTATTTTTTTTTAAAAAAATAAATTGATGAGACCAAATGACGTTGTGCTAACCCTAAAATCATAGTATAATAAATAAATAAAATAGATAGATTAGAATATATTTATATAGTACTAATATAAATAGCCGAATCGGCACTATAAGTGCAATACAACTTAAATTAAATTTTATGATAATTGTAATTCAAATTCAAGAAAACTTACTACTACGACAATGAGGAAAGTTGCAATCATCTCCCGAGTTTCTTTCGATAGTTTAGGCTTTCTCAACGAGAAGCGGGATGAATAATTTAAAATAAAAAAAATCCGGTATCAAACAATTTTAAAAAACAACACAATGTAAAAATAAAAACAAAAAAGTAAATAAAAATATGTAGGCACACATTAAACACTATAAGAACATATAGTAACATATATAGTAACATAGAAATTTAATTGATTACATAGAAGAACTATAACGAAAAATCTTATTTGCAATTATTGAAAGCATCATCTTCACTATCACATCTAATTTCTGACCTCTTTATTTTGCCATTGATCTTCATTATACTTATGTTTGTCCCGGTACTAGTTCAAAGATTTGTAGAAATGGTTAAATACAAATTAATATTTTTTCAATTTTTTTCGATTCTTTAAAAATAATAAATAAATTTATAAAATAATAAAGAATTTTAAAAACACAACATATAACAATTTCTTCAAACTTTATTAATCTCAACAAAAATTACAAAATTATCTGACAATCGATATATAATTGATTATCAACTTTTGTACTCTATTCACGAAAAACAACTGCAATCTAGAATATAATCATAATTTCTCAAGTTCTAATAACTTGCTTCTTTATATCTCTCAATATTTAACCCTCTGTGTATTTGATATAGTTGCTCTCTATGTAAATCAATCTCTCAATACATAGCCCTTTGTGTATTTTTTTTGATATAGTTGCTCTCTCTGTAAATCAATTACAGCTTCTCTCTATGTATTTCAATTACTGCTTTGTATTTTTCGATACATCCTGTAATTTACTATGTTATGGATCTCAGTCGGCTTTTATTTTCTTTTTTTAACTTCAAAACCTAATCAACTTAGGACCGGCTTCTCTTTTCTTTTTTTAACTTCAGAACCTAATCGACTTAGAACTCTACTGTGACTCTACTGTATTCCAATCACTGTATTCCAGTCAGTCATATGTATCTTCAACATCCATTAATAACTTTGTATTTGCTGATAACTATTTTATCTGTTGATGAAGAACTTTATATGTTGATTGTCATTTATTTGTTGATGAAAAACTTTATCCTCCGATGATCATGTTTTTGCAGAATATCTTCTGGTAGCCATATTACATTTGATATAGATGAATACTTTATCTGAGAAATATAATCCTTTGACTGATAATTTTAAGATTTATCATCTGATTATTCACTAATGTACATTTTACACTGTCAAATGATAAATCAATTAACATGTCTATTATCCACTAATAAACAGTTTATATCGTCGAAGGACAATACTTAGATAAAATCAACTGTAATTTATTTGTTAATGTTTATATAATACATCAGCAATTTCTAGTACAATTTCAACTGTTAATGTTTATATAATACATCAACAATTTTTAGTACAATTTCAAATTTAACAATTTTAAGTATTATACATTATAATCAAATGTTATGAACCTAACAATCTATTCTATATTTTTATGTAGGTAAATTAAATTAATAATAATTTAAGAGAAGTAAAATGGGGAGGAATCAATTAACATGTACAACTAAGTTCTTGGAGGATTAGGGATTAGGTGATACGAGGAGATAACTATTAGACAAAAAGGTAATTTACCTGTGAGGATAAGGAGTAAAATTTTAAATGGTTCGTAAGTAATCTATATTGTAAGTTGGATATTTCATTTAATTAACTCGTTCCGATTCCATTAACTCGGCACAATTATATTAATTAAAATAATGCGATCATTAAATAATTACTAAATTATTATTATGATTTAAGTAATAGAATAATTACGCATAACATTATTAACTAATGATTAAAACTAAACTAACTAAGCAATTATAATTCAATACACTACAATTTATTTTAGTTAACATAATTTTAATCTAATCAATGTTCACAAAATAGGATTCGCATATGAAAAATATAAAAAGTTCTCATGAAAATGTCAACTTTCATATATATGAGAAAAGGTAAATTAAATAGTTTTTTAGGACAAACTTAATTAAGGTTAATAATAAAAATGACTTGTTTAGGATTCGCTCATCCCCTTAAAGTTTCTTATATATCTCATTTTTTAGAGATCATGATTATAATATTAAAAAAAATCTATTACGACAGTAAACTATGTATTCAAATTTTGTAAAATTAAAGTCCATTTAACATATTACTTGTATCATTTCTATGGAATTTGCATTCAACTATGTATAGGCCAATGGTTTAGATCTTTTCAGTTCTCAAGATTTCGAGCATTCTTAGTTCTAGAATTTATCGTCTCTCTTGCTTTCTCTTGTTTGCCTTTTCTTGTTACACACGAAAAGATCATTTAAATTATAGATGTAATGGATGAGACAATTTTATTGAACAATCAGCCATTTTGTATATATATAGGAAAAAGTTATACAGAGTATTTTATTTTTGTAAAAATCGTATTATGTTTTTATTCCAAAAATATACATAAAAATTCTAAGTACAGATTGAACGAACATGCAAACAATATAACATGTGAATTGTTACCTTTCTTTATAATAACTTATTCTCATAAGAATCAATTGATCTAACTTTTCAAATAAAATTAATTTAACATAATTATAAAATATGTTATTACACCATAAAATAGTGAAAATGTTTACATACCCTTTATATTTTATATTCTTTCAATCCGCACGACTTAATTTTCCAAAAAACATTATAACTTTACAAATATAAAATAATGGTATGATAACAAAAATATGCTACAACTTATTTTCCTTAATCCCATATAAACCAATATTATTATATGAGTGTTTATTTTACAGATTCCTTATTTTACATGTATTTTTTAACAAATTCCTTATTTTATAGATTAAATTACACTTTTTCATATCTTTCAAAATCTCTATTTTTTTAGAATTACATTAGTATCCTTATTATACAAATTAGAGAAATAATAGTAAATCCTTTGATGTAAAAATTCACTGTTCAAAAATAATTTTTAAAATTTCAACTTTTTACTTTTAAAATAGAGATTTTAGAGATTATAAGGATACCGGTGGTGCGAGTGCACTTAATACTTTCACTATCAATAAACTTTATTTTGATATTGTTAATATTTTGATTATACTTTCAAAATTTCTAACCGGATGTATTTTCACGCAACAATAATGTATTAGCCACGGTCCTTAGGCCATTCACACTAAAATTCCTCGTCACATTCTTTATCTTACAGATTAAATTACACTTTTTTATATATTTTAAAATCTCTATTTTTTTAAAACTATATCAACATTCCTATTATACATGTTAAAAATATTTGAATAATAAATCTTTTAATATAGAAATTCACTGTTCAAATATAAAATTCTTTATTTTAAGGATTCTGGTACAGACATAATTTTTAGAGTTTCTACTTTAGGCTCCTTAAGATAAAAATTATAGAGATCATAGAGACACTAGTACGATTACTGTTAAGCACTAACCCATTTTCTGTTTAAAGATACAAAGATTTACGGATGAAACATAAAAAACTACATCAGTTAACCCAAAACCAGAAGTATATTTCACTAAATCTTGGCAGTTTTACAACACACACAAAGCCAATACCAACTTTAGTTTGCAACAAGGTAATAAACAGAAGAACAACATTCCAACATCAGCGTCAGAACAAAGAACGAAAGCTCACAACCAATTTCTTCCTCTCCTTCCCATTGCCAGAAAGGCGACATTAGGTGCATCATTTCGGAATTCAACTTCACTTTTCGCTTTGCTGAAATCCATGTCATCAAATGTACGATCCATGATTCCAAAAAATATATCATGAATCGTCTTGACTTCATTGATCACCTAGAAAATACAGCAATGCAGTTAAAAATTCATTAAATATTGAATATTGTACTCGTACAAGTCATATAACCAATATTTAGAAAATGGAAGTTTCCTTGATTACAAACTTCCGAAGAGAACAATATAACAAGCATCACCGTGTTGTCTTGCAATAAGAATCTACCAATAAGGAGAAAAACACAACTTATGTTAAGCAACTAGTGATTAATTGAAAAGCATTTAGCAGAAAATTCTCAGTTAAGGATTAAACTCTCATTTTTAAAAACATAGGGAGGAACATAATTTTTTACTTCAAATAGATCACATGAAGATTCTGGTGGTAACTGCATTAAGCTCATCCCAACTTAGCAAGGATGTAACAGTTATCAGTAAAATAACAGAATATATTAATTTTAAAAATTTAAAACAAAATACAAGAAGAATTGATCGCAATCTCAGGAGTTTAAAATATAGTTTGTATTTATTGTATTTATTTATTTATATAATATAGTTTGTTTACGGAAAAAGTAAAACATTACAATTGAAGTATTGGAAAGTGGATAGTTATTACTTAAAATATTTGTTGTTAGCCTCTTATACCGTATGTCCTTTTTGCATTTGTATATATAAATGATTCATATTATATTAGCTACTTCAAGTATAAAAATATTCTTATTCGAACTTATTTGATCATGCATGAAGTATTTAGTTATCTATTATTAGAACCACAAAATTTACTTTTGAGAAACTTATAATTCATAATACAACAGACTAACATCAAATCTACAAATTCTCAATAATGTGTATTGGCTAAAGCTAGTCTGGATAAAGATTACAATAATAACCATGGACTACTACTATGACAAGTATACAACCCATATTGGCATATCCACGTACCTGAAGAGATACTAAAATTCACCAAAACTTTAAGATATTACAAATATAAAGATGAAAAAACAAGATATGTATTCAAAACAAATTGACTTATGTCAGGGATGAGCAATGAGTCTCAATTGCCTTCCCCTACAAGAGAACAATAACTGTGTTGAACTTGGCCAAAAACCCTACAAGTCATTGCACTCTCGAAAAGCTTTGGGGTGAAATTCTAGAAACAACTAAAATGCTTGAATACAATATTACTATCCCACTTGACCAACACATCAGGAGCTATCAGTTTTTTATAACTTGTTTAATCAAATTTATTCATCATAGAGCTAAGAATGTATAAATTATTCAGGCTGAAGCATACTCTAAGGGGTGCAAATTCATTAAATTCAACAGAAACTAACAATACCTCAGCTGAGAAGCGAAAGTCTTCAGCTACACCCTTCAACATTAATTGGATGCCTTTCACAAAATCGTATGTAGTTATTACCATGTAGCTGTTGAGAGATAGTTTTCAAGTCCAGGGTTCGAATTCCGGTAAAACTAGCCACGTCTTCACTCCTGTTGAATACATCAGCAAGAAGTGGTGCTATCTCCCTAACCTCGTGATGCATCTTTTCTATAATCTCATTAACCACATTTTTACACTGTAAGAGAAAACAAAGGATGTTCTCGTTATGTTTTTTGTGATCTTGCACATATGTTGCTAGCTCATATATGTAATGGTTAACTATATAAATGTTGAAAATGAGTTACTCCATTAATTATTATCAAAACATGTCGAGACATAATGCTTATGTAGATAGATTAGTCTAAATGTTTTTATCGTGGCTAAAGAATGTGCCAGTTAAACAAATTATTACACATCAACCAAGATTGCATCTTTTATGACATTTCATCAAACAATTTTCGTATGGTTCACATATAGAGAAGCCGTCTAGAAAATACATGTATGAGACTTTATTAACAGTGGACCAACACGAGCCTTACCTCCTAAACATAATGGAAACACATCATTAAGGATATCAAGGAAATATGCACCTAAATATGCACCGGTTCAGTCAATAGACTATGACAGTCATCCACAAAATACATGTCTGAGACTCATGATCAGAGGGAAAAACAAGGAAACATGGATCCCAAACATAATGTAAACAAAGCACTAGAGCTATTAAAGAAATACGCACCCTTTAGGGAATCAGATCTGAAGGATAAATAAATTCATAGACCAAATAATTCTACGGGAATACATGCACATAAAAGAAAAGGCAATATCTCCATAAGAAAAATAAAATTTTGATATAAAAAACAAAATTTTTTAACTTGTATTCCAATAAAAGGTCTACCGTTTACTAATGGTAGATAACAGGGTACCATCTTTGTACTTCTACAATGATAATATTTACAAGTCATCACCTGGCATAACAAATGAATGCCTAAACAGCAATGTTGAAATACTTGTTCTCATGGAACTGGCCTATTGAGTCACTCACGGAAACAGTTACCAAAAATGTCCTAAGCGAAAAGTCTAACTTAGAAGACACTTATAATATTAGGATTACAACCCAAGGAGTAATGATTTAAAATGTACTCCCTCCATCCCCACCCAAAAACTTATCCCAAAACAATGTCCAAAAGTATATATTTCACTATTAAAAGACACACACTCTTTTATATTTTCTATTTCTTACTTTAACCGGTGGACTTATATTCTCTTTAATTATAAACAACACTCAAAAGTAACATTAAGGGCAAAAACGAGACAAATTCATCTACTATATCAAAATTCAAAATCAAGACTTTTCGAAATATAGAATTTTATTTTTTCAAAATAAAAATAGATGATATTTTGATATAATGATAGAAAATTGTATTGTTCTTACATGTTTGGGCGCAGGGTGTCCTTCAAACACCTTTTCGAGGACGAAGGAGTAAAATATTAGATAAGTCATCAATTTGATTAGAAGAGCATACCATTTGACGAGTGATATCAGACATGATAAATGCATGTTCACTAAAATCGGGAAATTTACGCACCAAAATCAACACGAATGAGGATTTACGCTATTACCAAACTCCAAATATAAGTCATGGTTATTAATAGCAAAAGGAAAACACCATACTTTTGTGCTAATTGTCAATCAATTATATATTATTTCTTTTGAAAATGAACTAGGAAAGGTCTATCAATAATATGTAATAATTAATTCCAAATTGAAGTCTAAATTGATATTTTTGATACTATGTATGAAAGTAGAAAAGGTGTACTAAAAATTAATTGACAAGATAAAAAATTATAAATTGGATTCTGAATTAATAATATGTTTTCTTTGGGATTGCTTTTAAATTAGTAAAGTAAAAGTTTTGCTTCCTCATAAATTATACTTATCACAATATTCAAAATAATTTGTACTTTAACATATAGTGTGGTTTTTAATAAAAATTGTAATGTATTAATCTTCTTTTAAAGTCCTTACCAATTATGATTAGATTAAATTCAATTTCTTACCTTAACTGATCTTTTTCTTTATTAAATATTTATATAATAATTATGATATACTTATATAATAAGGAAAACTTTTTTTCATTTGGAAAACTCTTTAAAATAAAAATAACAGCTCAATCAAGTAACCAAAATATAGTTAAATTTGTATAGGAAAAATATAAAACATATGAGTGCAATATTAATCCAATACTCTTGATTATTGAAAAATAATAATTGCATAGGTAGAGAGAGAAGAAAAAAGCGGACGGGTGAAAATGAATGGAGGCCAAGAAAAGAGGAAAATTGAGTCAAAAAAGGGAAAAGAAATGGGAAGATTACAGGGAAATTAGAAAACATAAGCCATGGATGCAACAAAGAAAAAGATTCAATTGAAGAACAGAGAGAAATAAAAAGTAATAACATGTGAATAAAAAAGTGAATGAAAGAGTAATTTCATAAACGAAGAAGGGTTGGGGAGGGGATGGCTGTAGAAGACGTGAAGGAGTTACCTGGACGATGGATTGCTGCTTGACATCCTAAAGGCAGACCGGTGGAGGTATCACTAAGTGGCCAATTCTTTCTCTTCTATGAGGATTTACTGCAAGACCCTCTTCCCTTTTGTCCTTTGCTGCAACTCTTGACATCCTAAAGGCAGACCGGTGGAGGTATCACTAAGTGGCCAATTCTTTCTCTTCTATGAGGATTTACTGCAAGACCCTCTTCCCTTTTGTCCTTTGCTGCAACTCTTTCTCTAGTCTCTAGGGTTTGTTAACTTCTTCTATTTATATGTATAACCAAATGTATCAGGTCCATCAGATTATCTCAAGAACGGTCAAGATTGAAAGAAACATTTTAGAGGCCTTTTATATTAGACCCTTGAACCTTCTGCCTCAGCCCAAAAGAGGAGGGCCTCAATTAAACCTTGACCACTTCTTTTGGGCTTAGGTAGAAGGCTCAAGGGTCTAATGTAAAAGGATTCTTCAGAGTGGTTTTTTCGATCTTGAACATTCGTGATATAATCGCATGGACCTGGTACCTTTAATTATCAATATAAATAAAAAGAAGTCAATAAACCTTAAAGGCTACAAAAATAGTCATAGCAAACGAGAAAACAAAAGACGACCATTCAAGGAAACCTGGTAGAAGAAGGAAAAATCGGCCCCGTAGTGATACCTCCACCACCACCCTTTAGCTACGTCAGACAACACTCCTCCAACTTCAAACTAACTCCCCTCAACTTTTATCAACCATTTCCTCTCCATCCCCAAAAAACACCACGACCACTACTTTTTCTTTATTTCTTTTTTCTTCACTTTTTAAATTACTTGTTCATTGACTTTACCTTCCCATATATTACTCTTTAAATGACTTTTCCATCCCATAACGTTACTTTTCAATTACTCTCCCATTGTCCACTCTCTCAAAAGGAGTGGGCCTCCATGTACAAGTTGTCGACACAAGCTAGCCTTAGACGGCTTAGGTGTACCTCTTACAACATTGCTAGGGTCCTTAGGGCCCGGTTCTTGAATTTCACTTCTTTTGGAAATTTTCACAATAAACATCTATCTAATAAAGAAAAAAAATGGGATAAAAAAAATAACCGAAAAAATTAAAAAACAGGGACATGTCGAACAAACAAGCCACAACCTAGAGATATCAAATACAACATTTCAAACTCTTTGACCGACTAGCAATTTGTACATCTTTTTAGCTAGTAAATTTACAAGGTATTCCTTTCTAATACCCAAAGGAGGGGGTTGTAAAAAAAACTCTTGTTTGAACAATCGATTGACAACTAGCACTTTTGCATTTTGATATGTATAACCATCACATATAATTATAGAGTTCATTAATAGCTTTATGGATTCTCTTGATTTTGGTGCAGTAAATCTTTGGATTCAAGTGAACCTACCTTAATCATGACCGAAATCAATCTCAGAAGGAATCGATAATAATACCTCGACTATAATTGATTAATTGATTCAAAAACATTTAACTATATAGTCTATTCCTAATATCATTATTATCTTCTAACTTAGTATATCACTTAGGAAAATTACGAAAATTTGTATTCCTAAGTGACTCTATAGACCAGTTGTGTGATAACTAGTTCGACATTGCTATTTAGACATTTATTTTGTTGTTAATAACAAATTAAATAAGATCTTTTGAGCAAGTGATCAACATCACATCTTTAACCCAAAGTAGTCAGATCAATCAACCCATAAAAAATACGTAAAAGATAAAATAAAATCATAAAATACAAAAAAATTAATTAAAACAATAACACAAAATAAGATAATAATACAAACATAGAATTGCGAAGAAAAATGAATATAAATGAGCATAAGTATCATATGAAAGAAAATAAAAAGAAACCAACGACAAGAAGGTTTGAAAGAAAATAATAAAGAATAAGAAAAATTTACAAGTACAATTGATTACTTATAAATACTATTCTCTATAAGTACAATTTTTCTCCTTAAGAAAAACTTGTGCATAGGACATTTTTCCACAACTAGTATGTAAATAGACATGTAATTTATAGATTATCACTCTTAATCTATTAACCACACTAGAAAATGCACATTTCCTTGGTCCCTGTAAATTGTGCCCCACACATGTATTTCATGGATGGTATCAACCATGTATAAGTAGTTGATGAAATATTATTGAATACATACCGCATTTATTAATGTGTAATAATTTGTTGAACAGGATCCTTATTTAGCCATAATAAGAACATCAGATTAACCTAACTAAATAAGCGCTATGACTTGACATGTTTTGACAAAATTGACAAAGTAATTCATCTTCAAAATTTATAATGTTAACCATTACATGAATGAGACAGCAATATATGTGCAAGATTGCTTGAAGATAGCGAGAACATCTTTGTTTCCTCATGTAGTGTAAGTAAAAAATGTATTGTGGGTAGCGAGATAGCACCAATTCTTGCTGATTTAAACAAGAAAGAAAATTCTCATTGCATGTCTAGTTTTACTGGAATTTGAATCTTGGACTTGAAAAGTATCTCTAACTGGTTAAATGGGAACAACTACGGCAGTGTAAATGATTTCGTCAAAGGCCTTCACTTAGTGTAACAAAAGAATTTAGCCTCTAAGTTGAGGTATTGTTATTTAATGTTGAATCTAATCCTTATGCTAATGCTTCAACTTGATTAAGTAACACATTTGTAGCTCTGAGATGAATAAATTTGATTAAGTTACTTATAAAAAGACTGTATTGATCCTGATGTAATAGTCCGATAGGATAGTAATATTGTATTGATGTTTGGTTGCAGCAAGTTGAGATTTTTAAGTTTTCTAGAGTTTTAAAGCTATGGCTTTTCTAAGGGGCTTTTTTCTGACTTTTTTTGTTTTGGTATTGTGGTGAATTTTTTCCCTACTCCAAATCTTATGGACAAACTTCTTGTATCTTTTGTTAGTTCCAATAAAGGTTATTTTTTGTTGATAATAATAATAATATGGAGTGCCTGTATCTTTCTTTAAGAGTCTATTTGATATATATATGATCAATGATATACAATTTTAAGTGTTACCTTGAATTTTGTGTAGAGAGGGGATTGCTTTTTCCTTGAACAGCTCTTTCCAAAATTTCATCCCCGTTGATATATCTCTATGTATATATTTTTTTATCGGCAAAAATAAAACATTTATTAGAACACTCACCAAGATACAAATAAAAAGGTCCACAAGATATGGACCATGACACCACATATATATATATATATGTGTATATATATATATATATATATATATATATCACATTAATTTGTAAGAAATTACATATTATAAGAATTAAAAAAAGGAAAATAATCAATCAGATTGTAACTAGTTATTATGCATATTGCAATTGAAAATGTGAGCAGATCAGCTCACACATAAAAGGATCTTGAATTTTAGAGGCATATATTTGTTATTGAGAAATAATTTTATTTAGAAATTTATATTATCCTTGTAGTTGTATCATGTTTAGCTAACATAATTTTGTGTGTGTGTGTGTATACACAAAACTTTGATAATTAAACTTGGTGAAAATATGTAACACATAATTGCCATGAAAAAATATATATACTCAGTAATTCATTTCAAAAGTTTTGCTATAATGAGATGTTACAAGTACAATAAATTGCATGAGCAACAATCATCATATTAACATGACATGTTCTTGGCTAATAATATCATTAATAAGAATGAAAACAAACATCAATTTCTCTTTATAATCAAAGAGAGAGTATGGAAAGTCATTGGTAATGTGATCATAAATGTGATCCACATATATACTGCCTTTGTCTTCCGAGTGGAGATGGGGAGGTTACAAGTTAAATAATCTATTAAATAATCACTTTCTCATACGCTTGAGATAAATGAATATATTACAAAATATTTTAAAAACTAAAATTTCAAATAATTTTTGCCTATATTAAAATCGGTGAAACAAATAAAAAACAGTTATACTAGACATACTAGATCCAACCATCATAAGTTGACGTTGATTTTATGTTGACTAATTGCTAACATTGAATTGCATTTCTTTTTTATTAAATATTTATTAATCAATTACTAAAAGGAATTGAAAATCATATGCTAAAGCATGTAATTCAATTACACTATAAATCATTTTCACATCACTGGTCACTGGTATGACGAAAAAAAATAAATAAATAAATAAATATATATATATATATATATATATATATAGATAGATACATACATACATACATACATACATAGATATATAGATAGATAGATATATATATAAATCAACAAATTTAGCAGAAAATTATATTCACATATATGCACCTTACTAGATCTTTTTCAGATCTAAATCCAATGAGTAGTATTGCGTTGGTCATCCTTCATCAATGCTTGAGTTCAATCGATAGACCACTAATTCATTCATAAAACTCAATTATGCTCTCAAGCGATAGACAATGCAAATTATGTAGGGGGAGGAGATAAGAGAAAGATGGAGAATGACAGAAGGAGGTCGAGAGGGGAGCGGCGTGAAAACATTGAAAACCTAATCACTTTGTTATGTCCTTATATATCTTCTGATATAGGTGTTATTAGTGGCTCGAATCCTCTCAGGTCGATTGTATTCATTTTAATCATATCATGATCCAAGCATAATTTAATTAGCCCAGATGCAAATTAAATTGGGACATCTTGGCTGAAATGGTAATTACTTGTTGGATTACTTTAGCGTTTGAGCCCACACATAAACTCTAAGTTTCATTCTGAAGAGAAGTTACAGTTTTCTTCACTATAAGTATGTAACATCTACATAACATTTACCTGCACTAGATCTCACACTAAACCTATCAATGCATTTGCTTAACGTTTCACTGGTTCAACTGGTTTAACCAACACTAAACTTGTTAAGTGATCGTTTTATATCGATTGTAATTCTTTGGAGCATAATTGTAATTGACGATCAGTGTATTATCTTGCATATTTTTATTACCTTATTATTTTCATTTTATATACTATTTTTAGTTTATCTTTTAGTTTTATTTATATTAGTTGGATACTTGGAATTTAATAATGAGGAAGTTTAGTGCAAAAATGACTTTTGGAAGCTTGTTTACAATAATTGATGAAATTATTTTGAAGTTGTGTTCAGGATGGAAACTCTCCAAAAATCTCTAAATGTCGTCTCTCCATTTTCTGTGAAGGTTTGAGGTAAACTCTATATTTTTAAGAAGTAATTAGCAAGTCAAATTCTCAGCTTTTACAAGTTACAATTATCTGTGTTTACATAATTTGGGTTGAAAGTTATAGGGGAACATCTTGGATTTGTGTAATTTTTATCAATCATTTAGAGTTCGGTTGCTTGAGATATTATTTTATGATCACAATCTATACTGATGGCAAACAGAAACGTGGATAACAAAATGCAACCAGGGCATTATGCAAATAGACCTAGAAGGTTCCATAATGTTTACAGAAGAAGGGTCAAGTCCAATCCTACATCTGGCCATTAATTAGGTTGGAAGGTCCTGAAGTTGGAAGGTTTTAGAGGAAATAACTAGTTCCAGATTTTTGCGTCGCGTTTTGTGCAGTCAAATCTAGTTAGCTAATCAGTCATAAATTCATTAATTGTGATGCTGGAACATTTTTAGAGGCAGTCATTTCTACTTAGTCAATCAGCCAGAAATTCATTCATCGTGGTCTGCTGGAACTTTCTTACGGTCCTATAAATATATGTAACTCATCACTTGAGTAGAAGATGAAGATAAATCAGTATTTCTCTGTTTATTTCTAGATGTGTGAGACATCTTCTCTAGATCTGTGAGGCATCTATCATTAGGTGCATGGCCTAGCTTATCCTTCTATTCCTTCTCTTCTTTCATTTCTTATATAATCTGCCCAGATTATATCTCTCATCAGTTCTGTCCAGAAATAGGCAGAATCTAGGTGCTGGGTTAAGATCCTGCATCATATAAATACATATTAACCCATGGTCGTCGCTTCACAGCATGTATTATATTATTAATTCATAAGAACCGTTCACAGACTGAATCGGCTGGCAGTTGAGTATCTAAGATTAATATTAAATACTAACAATGTAGTTAATGGCTCGTGGCACAACCGCCACGCAACCATGAAAAAGAGTCACGAAGTGCAGCAAGTGGCGCGACTCGTAAAATTTTAAACTATTTCTATATTTAAAACTTAAGCAAAAATATTTTGACAATCCGGCAACCATACTTAGAATACCAAATAACAAGTTTTTAGTAAATATACATATTACAAATAATTGCAAATGAAGTATTTATTAAAAATAAAAGTATACTGTATGTTGTAAATATAAGTATTAGAAAAAGTACACTTAAAAAAATTACTATTAGGTCAATAGAGATGACAGGTATGTGATTAGGTTTCCATGGTCGCCTTTGTTCGAAACTTTCAGAATCATAAAGGCGCGGTGACACTGCCCATTTGCTCCACGCCATTAGTCATGGCCGTGTGCCTTAACTACACTGAATACTCGTAATAAAACAATTATCCAATCAATCATAAATCTATCTATACTTTTATGCTTATATGTATACTTTAAGTTAATTCACAACATGCATTAACAGGGTAAGTTGTGCTTGTCTGCATACTGAGTTTTAAATAATCCTAATTAAATTAATCATAATTAAGAAAATGTCATATTTGGTTAAGGGCTTCATTAACTCAGTCAACAAATATTTTAAAACAACTGGCTCGACTACTTTCAGCCCTACTGGTGTGGTCTGTGGACCGACCCAGCCTCCCATCAAATCTACATCAATATCTGGGGCTTCGATTATTAGATGAGTAAGTTCATTGGTCTCTGTCATGTATGTTAATACACACAAACAGTTATAATACTGATTTAAAAAGAAAATTTATATTTGATATATTTTCTTTGACAATGTACAAAATACTGTCATTCTTCGATAAACATTAAATAATAGATGATATAGATGAATATGAGAATAATATGTTGAGTGGAAAATTAAGTTGAGAACGTATCGAACATGGGAATTATTGTCGATGATATACTATGTCCAAATGAAAGGAGAAAAGATGTGCAATTTCCTTTACAATAATTCTATACTTTCCAACATGTGACATATATTCAAACCTTGCATTAATAATACTCCATCCGTTTCACAAAAAAAGCAACATTCAGACTATTGACAAAAATTAATTTTACATCTTTGATAACAACTATGTGAATGTTAAATAACAAATATTAATTTCACATCTTTGACTATGTACAAATAATAAATTTTTTCTCATGAAATTTAAATTTATTATGAATGTTAATGAAAGATAAGATTAAGAGATTATAATGACAAATTTTAAAAAATATAGCATTATAATAAGAAAATTATGCAAATGTTAGCTCCTTTTTTTGAAACAAATCATATTCTCAAATGTTGCTACTTTTTTTTGGGAACGGAGGGAGCAGATAATTTTGGAACATTCACATAGTTAAATTTATGTATCACGTAGCAGCATTTGGAACTTATTATTCAGCATTTAATCAAGCAAAACAATATCCTCGACAGTAACATCCACAGAAAATAGTGTTGTTTCCAACTAATCCCCAGATTAATTGGAGGAAATAAGTTGCTAAAGGTGTTTAATCATACCGATTAGTTCATAGACACGGGGAGAAAACAAACCTGCACACTGAGCAGATATAAAGCAAACGACAAACGACAGAGTCGATGATTGCAGCACTCCAACTCCGCCGGAGAAATCGCCGTTCCGTCGCTGTCGTTGTCCATCGCCTACTTATATTCCCATGGCCCAGTTATCCATTATGAAATCACTAAATTACAAAGTAGAACTGTTTTGGAAACTTTTGGGGCGAAAATATGATGGCTGTAGGGTGTTTTTTGTGGGTTTAAGAACAAAAATAAAAATAAAAATTAGATTTGATTCGTTCGATTTATTGAGCATAATTTTAAATTAAACTCCAATAATTTGAACCTTTTGAATTAATATGATCATGATCTTTAGTAAAGTATCTAACGAGATTTTTGTAAAATTCCAATAATTTAATAAATTTGATTTTTTTAAAGGACAAATAATACTTGTAAAATTATAGTTAATCTCTAAGAATAAATAGAATTTCTTAATACTCCCTCCGTTTTTATGTCTTTTGACATTTTGCACTTAAAGTTTTGTAAATTTTTTTAATATGTTAAATTTTTTATTTTAATTAAAAATTATATTTATATTAATTCTTATTTAAAATATTTATTATTATTATTATTAATTTTTAAAAAATAAATAAAATATTTTACATAAAAAAAAATTCAATCAAATCTACATGCAAAAAAATAAAAATATATAAAAACAGAGGGAGTAAAAATTTGTGTGCTTACGGTAACAATAATTTATTTCGAATAGTACATTAATTTAACACACGTACTATTGAACAATTATGCTACCTAAATATATATAAATTCGTACTCCTCAAATATGAATGCGTTGCCCCACCAGCAGGCATGATCCCCATACATATGTTCTCTAATGGTGGTAATAAGCAGATATATACACGTCCTCATGTTATCATTGTATAGAATCTCCAAATTTGAGGTAAAACATACGTGACAACTAGTAGAGAGAACCTCGTCACTGCAACAAAGATTGCATTATAAGGCAAACAATTCTCACAAGAGAAAAGTGATTGTATCCGATTTCTGAACACTAGATTTTATTAATTTCAAAATCGGAAAAACAAGAAAAGAAACACTATAGTTTTCATTATTTTTAACATTGATATTCTTCCATTCGCATCTACTACAGTTCAAATACTGTAGGAGACATAACTAAGTTCTTGGTTAACCAAGAAGTAACTAAGGCATACCAGTCTCCTATATTGGACCTCTTCGAAGGATAAATTAAACCAATTAAACCAAGAATTGCAGATGATGCTACTGCTCCTAATGTACTTCTCTGCTGCTTCATCCTTTGAGAAGATGGGCCCAGCTTCTTGAAAAATTTGAGTAAAATGTTCTTCTCTATACCAATATGGGAAGCTTAGACAGCCACTGGCTCACGAACCTGACTAGAAACTTCAGCTTTAACCTGCATAATTGAAAGAGGAACCACAAACGAAATAGGGTTATTGTTCTCCACCTGGTGTATTCTTTTACATTCTCCATCTGGTGAAGACAATACATTGAACTGAGTTTTTTTTTTTTTTTCCAAAAAAAATACTACTTTATTTGAATAGGTGATCTAGTGTACCAGTGAAAAATGAGAGAGAATCTCACTTCTGGACCTAAGGAGGCTTTTTCCCCCCTTACCTGCAATTCGTACAGCCACACACATAAGGGGGTCTTCAAAGTATTTGGTGCTCTCACATAAATCTCCCAATAAAAGATGATTATCTGATACTAGATCGTCTGATCTTTTTCTTCATATTGATAAGTAAAGCCTAGCCTAGTCAACCAATTATAGATACTAGACTCAAACAACCTTCATATTTAATAAAGGAACTAGACTAATTTCTCATTATTTATACTCTTAGTACAGTTGCGATCGGACCTTATACTTAGAGAAGGCAAACAAAATTACCTTCGCCGATTTGAAAAGTTCATCAAGCACTTCAGACAAGGTTGGATGTGCATGAACAGCAAACTTGATGTCCTACAGAAGGCAAAAGGTTTCCAGTGAGTGAGAAGCCCTATGGTTCACTAAATAATGCAGATCATGGTAAAGCAGGCAATAATGTATATACCAAATGATGTAAGTGACAAGTAGATTATATGAAACAAATAAAGCAAGGGTGATCAATCATAATGGTTAGTCTTCTTAAAGTAAATGAGGTCATAAAAAAGATGCAAGTAACATTGATCTATGCCATTTTACTCTGTCCATAAAATGATAATTGTCTAGGTCTACAAAGCATGAACTTAAAGATGCAATAACATTTTTATACATTAAATTCTAACTATATTTGATTTATTCTCCTTACCAAATGGATATACGATAAGATAAGATAATATGCAAATTGAAGACTATCTTTTCAGGGTGGAGGTAGTATTGGTCACCCTCTCTGATCACTATTAATTAGATATGTGATGCTGTTATTCTGTCCCTCGGTTTAAAATATAAGATCAATTTGACTTTTTAAAGTCAAGAAAAATCATTACCACAAGGAAACTTTGGATATATAAACTTAATTTACATGTTGGCACATGATCACAAGGTCCGTCACGTAGTAAATATATGGTCTTGACCTTAACCTGCTAGTCCATGGAATGCAAATAAAGTAATCGTCTTTGTGGAGTAGGTCATAAATATTAGATCAAGTTCCTGAATACATTTGTAAAGTTAAGTGATATACAAATCTAATTATGATAAGAACTGAGAACAAACATGTGAATATATTAATATAGGGATTAGAACACATCCATGCATTACATTTATGCACAACCAATTATAACCCATTTAATTTCCAATTTCAACCCATCAAAACCTAAAGCCACTAATATCTGCTCAAAGACACCCGACCCCGTCTTGAAATTCTGTCTTGTCCTTAGATTAATTCTTGTTTTGTTTCTCAAATTCAGAGAAACCATGAGAGCCAGCAAGAGCTCAGAGTCCTGTTGATTTTATACAACATTGTAAATTTACGTTTATGAATGCAAAAGGCAGAATACTCAACGTATTTCAATTTACTTTATCTTTTAGGAATGCTGAGGCTCTTATTATGAAACAATTGAGTTGAAAGTAATAGTGTCTAATTTGAAACTTGGAATAATTCTTCACCTAGGCACATAAATCAATTGACTTTAAACTAAAAGCTTATTTTACTAATTTATATATAAAATTTTCTGTTGGAACCCACGAAATTCATGTGCTAGAAAAGCTTGCTGATGATCAAACCTGTATACGTGTTCCCAAAGCTATTGCATTGGATGCTTCATGTATGAGATCAGCAGCATGCAGCCCAAAGATATGAACCCCAAGAATCTCACCATTGTCAGGTCTGTAAATCAACTGTAAAAGAAAAAGAAAGGCTTCAGCAGGAACAGAAACAAATTATGCTAAAGCAACTTTGTTACTCTAGCAGATTATGGACGCGAAAGAATATATAGCATGCACTGTCATGCAATTCCAGACTAACAAACTGGACATACCTTAGCAATTCCCTCCCCTTCATTTTCAGCAAGGGCCTTTGTGTTAGCCTTGAAGCTAGTCTTGGCAATACTGACTTCAAATCCCTCCTTTTCAGCCTTTTCTCTTGCTTGAGGCTGAAGAAGTTATAATAATCAACAAATTAAATATCAAAAACTCAGATGCAGAAGCTTATTCTCAACACGATTATTTTTGTATGTCTTGGTCTAATATTTGTGTTCAGCATTATGAAGAATCTTCCGATACTATCTTTTGAACTAACAAGATATTGTGCAAATTCAATACATAAATTATGGTGGAAAAGATAATTTTTGTTGAAGAGGTATACGTGAAACTTCACAGTCTCAGATGTTGAATGAATTGGCCACAGATCAGTGATTGCTGTTGGATTAAATCAAATATTTTCAGCAACCAATTTTAGGGGAGCTCCCACATATTCCACCGATCTCTAGGAAACAATACATTATGCTTCATCCGCCTCAAATGGAAATTTACTAAAAAGTATACAGTTTTAGATCAACTTGTTTTGGCTACCACAAAGAATGGGTGACACATCAGCACACTGGAGCTAAGTGAATTATACTAATTCACTAAAGTCATCAAGTAATTGAACTAGAGTCATAGATTACTTGAACAATAATCCAAGAAAAAAAAAAAGCGGTCATCAGCTTATAAACATCATAAAGTAGATTCAAAGAAAAAAGTGAATAACGATTGATTGAAGTTTGTAATCATACCTAGTGCAACAAAGAGAGAATCTCCTTCACATTTGGGGTAACCAATAGGTAAGGATAGAAAATAAAACATTTATGCCGTGGTGCATGTACGACAAGGCAGAAAATTACCTCTGTTAATCCAACCATGCTGATTTCAGGATGAGTGAAACACGCTGCTGGGATACTCAGATGATTTAGAACATGATCATTCCCGGTAACTTGCTCAACAACTAAATCAAGAAGTCAAGTCCTGGTGTCAATACACTTTTTATTTATAAAAAATAAAAAGTATTATTGTATGTTTAATAGAAATTAAGACTACCGGAGATTCCTTGTGCACTTGCTGCATGAGCAAGCATCAGTTTCCCATTTGCATCCCCAATGCAATACAAGTGGGGGACCTAATCATTGGACAATCTTGTTATTGAAAGAAACAAGTGTGTGCATAAGCACAGAAAGCCACATGCACACATCTGTGAAGAAGTTCATAATTTACCAATTTTCCATTGCCATCAATCACTTGCATGCGCTCATCGACAGGAATGAATCCACGTTGAGTTTCTACATTGATCTGTGCAAATATATGGAAAATGTCATGATTGTGAATTTAAGAAATTATTGAAGAATCAGATAAGCCGTCATACACGATACTTACATTTTCCAAGCCAAGCCCTTGTGTAAATGGAGCCCTTCCGGTTGCAATGAGAGCAGCATCAACCTACGTTGTAAAAAGAATTACAAGATACCAAAAATAGATAAGTGTAAGTGTGTAACAGACTACCAATGTAAAGAGGCGATAATTTTAATAAGATAACAATCTGAGATTCTCTTTCGTGGCTGTTTTAGACATAGTTATCACTAGCAGGTTACAATTACAACTTCCCTACTTTAAAAAGAATAACAAATATTTAATGAGCCTGGAAAAAGATAAGCACTTGGTACTCAAAGAGCCGAGTGGCCCAAGCAAAATATATTATGCATAAGTTACCTTCAATTTGCTTTTATTCATTGCAGAGATTAAGCTTAACATGCATTTTAGTTTATATAAAAGTTTGCAGGCCTCTACCACAGGCAAATGCCAATTGTGAATTCATATATAGAGAGAGCTAATTATATAATACTGTTAGGGAATGCTAGAGCATAATTTGATGAGAATATTAAACTCTAATTTCACTTTTATACAAAAAATTCGACTAGTCATGTGCATCATGTCAATATCAGCAAAATAACGATAATTAACAAGTCAAGAAAATGTTTTATTTGATCTTCTATAATAAGTCAAGCATCATAAATATAAAATGAGATGCATCCTCAAATATAAAATTAGTGAATGTTGACCAGAAGATAGATGTTATCCAAACTGGATTAAACTAAAAGTCTGTCTCTTTCACAGTTCATACTAAAACAAATGCCAACCTAGTGTAAATACAGCTTATTATTTAGCTGGCAACTGTATGCCTTATTAAAAACCAAAATGTCACTTGATCCCTAGTAATGAATGCATGCATTTTAGGATCCATGTAATAGTGTAGAGATCAGTAGTAGTAACTCACCTCCAAGGTATCCTTTGGTTCCTTTGTCTTTGCATCTATAAGCTCAATAAGTACAGGTTTCCCATCCCTTGCTGGGGTAATCTGTAAAATGAACAAATAAAATAATTGAACCCGTTTCTGTATGTTACTATGCAAATTTATGGAAGTTACGGAAAATAAAGTACCTTGCTTGCAAATACACCTGTATGGTAATCAATTTTTCGAGGATTTATAAGAACCCGCTGGGCCAATTTTCCAATCTCAGGATCAAAACCAGGCATTAGTTGATCAAGAGCTTCAACAAATGTAACCTGTAAAATAATGCTTTGATCAGCTGTGTAACACTGTAACATGGATTTTGTCCATCTGTAATAGCAAAAGGAAGGTGTCTATTGGAAGAAAGGTCAAAATAAATATCTAAAAAGATTTAAATCATGCACTAAACAGAAGGTATTCAGACTGTTCATCTTAAAACTTGGTACAGGTTGAAAATTGGTGGAAAAAGGAAAGCTTCCATAAAAAATATTCCACTCACATCATAAGCTGTACAAGCTCACAATCACCACAACTTCTACCAGAAAGAGAATTAACAGAAGTAATATATTATACCTACCTCACTTCCAAGTGCTGTATACACATCACTGAATTCAAGACCAATGTAACCACTTCCGACAATAACTATCCACTCAGGAACAGATTCCAGTTTGAGTGCATGATCACTGGTTATTACTGTCTTACCTGCACGATTCAGTGGTGTAATGAGTAAAAAAGAACAAACAGGTTTTATGATTATTGGAGGCAGCACATGAAAAGGATTCCAAGTCATTGGCCAACATGTAAAACTTTCTGTATTTTTTCTAATATACCCTTCCAGATATTACTTTAAAAAAAAAAAATATATATATATATATATATATATATATATGTATATGTAATGGTCATAACTACTGTTTGTAATAATTATTGTCATTACCTTTATTATCAAATTATTATTTGACGAATATCAACTAAGAATTCATCCATTAAATATATTGGCACCTTTTGTTAAATGTACCTCTATTGCAAGCTATATGTACCTCTATTACATAGAAGTTGAATATAAAACTCAAAACTCCTAACAGCAGTGACTGACCAGATGTTCAATTCATAAGGGAAAATCTCTAACAGTAGCCAACATTCTATAATGATTGATCACTCCTAGGAAATTCCACTTCATTGAGCAAGTAATATATTAATATCTGCAAGCTAACACTGATCACTCGTCATCTTCCGAATCATATTACCATAGAATCTGTTTTTCTATCATATACTGGATTTGAGAATGAACATTTCTTATTAGAAACATGTAAGAATTCAATATCATAAGAGCACTATGACTTGAGAGAGGATGAAAAAATCAGTTTGGGACAACTTTGTATTTTATATGACGCTGTATGACGCTGCTATCTAAAATGATATTTCTTAAGCTTGATAACTGATTCAGAAAAATTTCAGAAAGAGCTTTCTGAGTTGAGAATGCCTTGAGCAGCTAGACTACAGAGACCGAGATAATAGACTTTTTTAGTAGATTAGAGCATGTAACAATCTTAAATCAAGTGCATGATGGTTCATAGCGAATATAAAAATTAATTGAGACAAATTTGAATTTTTCATAACGCAATATTTAACTATGTTTCTTAAGCATGTTAAGTAATGCAGAAAAATTTAGAAAGAACATTCTGAGCAGTCAATGCCTTGAGCAGCTAGACTTGGGAGCCACAATATAGATCACAAACTAAAAGGGGAACACTTACCATCAACTTCAACTCCCTTAGGGACAAACGGTACAGAACCTGTCGCAATAATTATATTTTTTGCGGTTATTGTAGTGTCTGGACCTCCAGCTTTTCCATATCTAACTTTTTGTGGACCCTGAATATATACATTAAGAATGAGAGGCGTAATTTACAGAATACTAAATTTATTAGTTATTAAGTTACTTAGCTATAATCAGTATAGATCGATTAAGCAGATAATGAACAAGAATGACTCAATAAAGTTTATCAGCATTAAAACATACCACAACTGCACCAACACCTGTCAATATATCCACACCAAGAGCTTTCATGGAATTGGTCAAGTTATTCCGAATTTTGGAAGCAAGATTATTTGCATGATCAGCAACTGCCTGTCTGTCATACCCTGCAGCTGCAACCTGTGATGAAGTGTAAAAGGTAATTAAGTACTTAATGTTCAACCTAGAAACAGAAAACGTACAGAATCAGACAAAACAATTCTCTTTAAGTTGGTGACAGCACTTGATCAACACCTTTACAACAAGGGCATATGGCCTGATCTTTTTAAGGGTTTTGAATTACAGGCAGAACAATACAACATGCATATTTGGACATTGTGGTTAAAAGAAACAGACTGCAGTATGCATAATTGCAAAGCCAAAACCTAGTAGCAATTCTTATGTTCGCAAGTCCTTGCAGAGTAATTTATCAAATAGAAAAGAAAATGGTAAGTTATGTAAGAGTTGAAGGATAAAACAAGCAAAGGAGGGGGACAATAACATTATATGAATGAACAAACTTGGGGTGGAACTCCTTTATAAACAGAATAATCTCATATATGTTCACCCTTTTCTTACATGATGAAACTTGATATCCATACTTATATGTTAAAGTACAACCTTTGATCACTATCATACAAACTTTGCTCGCCGTTTCTCATAATTAGTCCTTGCTAATTCAAATCCAAGAAGAATACCAATATGGATTCAGCTCTAATGCCATTTCCTAATTGAATTACAATATGAAATCAATTCTCTCTATTTCTAAGGCAAATATATATCATTCCTAATTTAAATTTATATAGAATTGTGAAAGTAATAATTTTGGAATCCGCTTTGGAAGATATAACTTCAAAGTTAATATGCATTAATTAAATTGAATGATATCAACTTTAGCTGATATGTTAAATTCAAATAATTATACATAAATTGAATGTGTATTTTAAAACTGCATCATACATTCACATATAGTTCACATCATCAATCCAAAACCCTATGACAATCAGGAAAATTTGAAATTGTAGATCTGCTAAATCTGAACCAATTTTTTTAAAATGTTATTCGATATATATATATATATATGTGTGTGTGTGTGTGTGTGTGAGAGAGAGAGAGAGTGTGTGTAATACAAAATGATCTTAATAATTTCAGATAAAAATAAAATTGAAATATTATAATTTTGTCGCACATGCTTGCACTTAAACGTGATTAATTGCTTTTGCATATACTATTAGACATATAAAAAAAGAATATGTTTTGCTCTGGTGCTAATTAACTGGTCCGGGTTTTAATTATTTCAAAATTATTTCCACAAATTATTTCTTAAAAGATACACAGTTCATTACACATTTACATGTTCTCTGGCAAACTGTACTTCAAGTTTTCTCCTTTCTCTTTAACCACGTCATAGTCCATACTCCATATTAAATATTGCTTAGTAACATTCAGTCTTCAATTATCACTTCTGCACATGCTCTGAAGCTGTCTACAATGAATGCGGAGCTACAAGAAACTAAACAGCAAAAGCTGCATTTCATCCCTAGGCTGAAATGCAGGTGGTCTTCCTATTACCCAACAATATCTAACTAAAATTTAAAGAGACCAAATACTATGGGAGGTACAAAAGATATATTTGATCCACTCTATACTTAGAAGGTAATTTGTGCACCAAAAAAAGATTGCAGCAAAGGATAACAACCAACCACCAACAATTCTCAAAATATAGTATATTGAAAATTTCTTTCAGTAGTTAGAGAACAATATTGTTTCAAGAAGTCTTAGAGACCTACTAATAATAAGTACCTGCAAACCAAAAGACTTCATATGGTGTTCATTCTGAAGCTCCCGCATCCGGCCACTCACTGCAAGAAGTGCTTTGGAAGGGACACAACCTCGATTGACGCAAGTTCCCCCAACCACATCACCTTCAATGATGGCAGTTTTCAATCCCTGCAAAGCTAAACTAAATATAATTTCTGGTCCAAGTATACAACTATATATAGCCAACAATACCAAAAGCCATTATACTTTTCCCTGAAGGCAGGCATCAGACACTATATAGACCTTTCCAAAGGTCAGACAACTTAAAGAAACTAGGAACTCTACTGCAACAAAGTCTGCTATGACATTGTTACCAATTTACTATTTTTCTGAAGTTTATATCCAATCATTGTACTTCATATATGCCTAACCTTTTCATCAAATTTAGCTCTGATACCAGACCTAGTCGACTGAGTGACAACTCCCTCATTCCCTCTATGAATTCAAAAGTATAATTCACCATAGAGACTACAATATTATACTGTAGAACATTTAATCAAACACCAGGAACCTAATTATTTGACAAACCCATAATCACTTAATTAGTGTATAGACCATTCATGGAAATCAAGCTACTCTGGGTTCGGCTTGTCATCAGCTAAAAGACATAAAACAGTTAAGCTTGAGCTTAATCAGAGTTAGGTGCAGTAACAAGCTTAACAAGGAACCTCGATCAATGTCTATTGGGAAATCAACTAACACCAGGTTCAATCAAACAATTGAAAAATAAATTTAAGCAGAAAGGGGGTAAAATTATACCTTCTCAACGGCATGGAGAGCAGCACCGTGACCTCCGACGCCAGCTCCGATGATAACCAAATCGTAATCAAAACCAGAAGACGGAGTCCCATTCTGCGACAGAGACGCAAACACCTTACCCTTAGAGCAGCATTGCTTCGAAACCAATCGATTCAAACTCAACGAGTTCGATGATTTAACGGCTCCAAACGCCTCTCTCCTTAAACCACAGAATCGGAGCGATCGAGGAGCAATGGAGTTGCCGGAGAACAGGTCGGCGACGGAGTTTGAGCAGTCGGATCTGCTAACGAGGGAATGTAAAGAGAGAGAGAGGGAGATTAAAGACATTTTTAGATAGAGGAGTAGGGAGTTTTAGGGTTTATACAGAGAGAGAAGAAATGGGGAAGGTGGAGGGTATATATAAGTTGGTGGAAGTGTTGTACTGGACTTTGAGAGGTCCGCCGGAGAGGGAGGAGGAGAGCGGAGTTTTCGAGGTGAGGTTTTTTCTTTGGTTTTCTTGTGCTTTTTTCTTAACTACTTTGGAGTCTGGCAGTTATGTGGAGGCTTTCTACGTGAGTTTTCTAAGTTTCCAAAAAATAATAATAATAAAACAAAATTATTTTTTTTATTTAATATTCATGAAATAATTTTAAACTTATTTGTTAGAGATCCCTCAAGCTTACACTCTATTCAATTAGACCCTTGACCCTTTTTTTAAATTATTCCTTTGACATCTAAACTTTGGATCTATATACTGTTGTAAAAATCCCCCCTAAGCCAACTAACTCTTCAATCCAGACTTATTTCGTTTAACGTTTTATTCCGTTTAATTATGATTAATATCGATTATTTTTTATTAAACCATTGTCGAGAGTGGCGGAAAGGGAAATTTTTTTTTCCCTTTCCGCCAGTGAGACTGGCGGAAAGGTAAAAATTTTTTTTTTTTGTCTTCTGTTTTTCCCCTTCGCCTGCCTTCCGTCAGTCTTGTACTTGATATATATTTTTCAAGGGCATTTTTTTTAAATCTTCCGTCAGTTTTAAAAAAATATTTCTTGATAAAGTGTTTTTTTTTAAATCCTTCTGTCAAACATTTTCAGTGTAAAAAAAACTTTTCTCTTTTGACAGTTTTTTTTTTTTTATCGTTCGCCTGCCTTCCGTTAATGTTGTGCTTGATATTTAACCTTGAAAGAGCATTTTTTTTTAAGTCTTCTGTCAATGTAAAAAAAGAATTGTTTGATAAAATGTTATTTTTATTTTAAAGTCTTATGTCATATGATTTAAGTGTAATAGATTATATTACACTGAAATATCAAATTGTATAACACACAATCAATAAATACAAATATATAACACACCATCGACAAAAAATATATATATTACACTGAGAAACATAAATTGTATTACATCTGAATCAAATATAATTAAAACAAATACAACTTCACTCATTGATCATACATATTAATCATTACTCTTCATCAGAATCTAACATCAGTGATCCTGCCATCTTGTACCCTCTAGGGGGACCCCCGACCATTCCTTTGTGCAGTTCCCAAGCAAGACGCAAGCGAAGAATTGATGCATCTTGAACTGTCCATTTAACTGCAGTGGGATTTAGTACACGTGAGATTGCGTCCATATATTTACAAATGTAAACCCCACAATCTGAACCATTATGTTGTTTCGCCACTTCAATTTTCTTCCCGAGTTTTGCATCTCTTGGGGCCCAATTGTTTTCGGGGTCAGTAAATCTTAGCAAGATAGGTACAAGAGTCTTCTGCTCATTTCAAAAATAAAAATTAGTGACAATAACAAATTAAAACCATATGTAAATCAACATAAAATATTTTGTACTTACCGCAACTGCAATATCCGTCTGGTATCGCGCATCCAACTGTGTCGGAGTCATCTCTGGATGCATGGGTTCAATGATTTTTATTGCCCATGCCTTAACATTGAACATCACCAGGACAAAATGCTCGTGTATGCTGGAATGAAATGGCATGAATATGACATCACATTCCGAAACACGTAAACCATTTTGTTCTACAAAGTGCTGTACAAAGTCAACAGCATTTGCAATATCAGTTTTGACTCAGGCATTTATCATGGTTTGACCCACGGCAATGAAGAAAGTCGGCAGATAGTAGAAATTTCTTTTTAACTTCTTTCCCGCCCGTGTTATGACGGCGTCTCTTTCTGCCAACAATTCTTGGTAGACGTCCACAATTGTGTTGCCTAACCATGCCCCAGGCAATAATTTTGTGGCCTCCTGTTGATTAATGTTATAACCTTTAATTTTTCAGGGCCAATACTGTGAATCATCTACTGGTTCACCATTAAACCAGTGTCAAGTCAACCAATCTACCTTCCAAGGGTTTAACGGCTTCACCATACCCCTTTTCACCGGAACCATCAGCAGATCGTGTCTTGACACTCTAGCTGGATTACGGACGGGTGGTGCCTCTTGGGAGAAATGGGTTGGAGTTGCATGTTCAGCGAAAGGATTGAAATCAGTTGTGAAGGACACAAGAGGATCCGATGTAAAAGTCATGGAAGTTGGAGCTTCAGAAGGATCAATGAAGGACGGAGTATAAAGGGGTTGCTCCAAATAAACCCCGAGATTAGACAATTGCATTTGTTGAAACAGGACACTATTATCCGTTAAGAGTGCTTGATATTGTTGTTCAATCTCGGGAGGCTTATTCGGCCACTGCTGCAACATCGTCAGTGTCTGTTTTAACTGCACAATAAAAAAAGACAAGTATATGTTAATAGCGTTACAAAATAGATATAATGCAATACAAGGATTATAATTAACTATACGTATCATGTTTATTACGTGAGGTTGGTCAACAATGACACGATTACTGTATTAGATATCAGTGACGTCCGGTTTTGCAATTCGTTTTCGTGTCACTTTGTTGTATCACAAGTAGTACACGTCCATGTCCAGTTTGTTGCGCTTGGTATTTTCAGATACCAACAAACCCACAAGATTCTCCTGGAAGTCGTGCCACATCTCTATGTACGGCGCGCCGAATGCTTCGTAGTTGGAGACTTGGAATCTATTCTCTTTCTCCGCCCGATTCAACCATAGATAAGTGTGATCAACAGGAGGGTCAGGTATCCTTTGATAATGACACAGTTACCTAAGGACTTTGTCTGGCATTTGATACTCAATCTCGTCGAAATGTATCCGTGGGATTCGACTGTTTGCAAACAGTCGTGCCATCTAAACGTCCTCGTCATCATCATCAACCATTTGAATCGGGTTATACGGCTTCCAGATGAATTTGTCTTGCGGTTGATTTTCAAACTCAGACCGGTATGTTAGGACGTTGTGGTGTGGATCTGCTCGCCTGTCCTTATAGAAACCATGCTTAGCGTATGCATATGCCAGCACACGCGGCGACCACAACTCAGATCCAGGGCGAGGCATTGGACGTCCAATCCATAATCTGTCATATGCCCAAGTTTGCACCACTATCATGCATCCCGTTATCCTTCCAGGTAACACAATCTTACCCTTAACTTCTCTGTAGTGGGATGCATTATGGAGTGCTCGGTAAATGGATGCTAGGACTGCTGAACCCCAAGCGTAGTTCACTATATCTTCAATGTCTCTAACAAACACCATGTACCTAACATGAAAATTAAAACAACACGTTGACCAAATTAATATCAAATAATGACAACAAATAATTACAATAACAAAGACAAGAATTTTTTTCATACCTAGCTGGGCATATGTCTTTGGTTTTAGTGGGAAACAATATAGCACCACACAACCACAGTATGTACGCTCTTGTGTAGATAGCTATATAGTCAACTGGTGGATCCTCTGGCAATTCACGAAAACACTCCAAAAGTCACGTCAAACGGATACCACCACCGTGCTTTGCTTCCTTATAGAACTGGTTATAGAACCATTCACCAAAGCAGTCTTGAAACAATATTTTTTGTTTCTTCTTGGATAAAACACCACAAGTAAGGGGTTTCCCGTTAATGGGTAAACCGATTATATAGTGGATGTCCTTCAATGTGATTGTCGCCTCACCGCTATTAAAATGAAATGTGTTTGTTGATGATCTCCATCTTTCCACTAATGCAGTAACGAAGCATGCATCGTGTCTTGGAAATATATATTCGTATGTAAATGCATGCATTCCAACTGCATTAAGTATATCCTTCTATGCGTCACTCAACATCCAAAGATCATACCTCTGATTACTCTGTTGAGCAACGTCGAGTACTCTGAATTCATTCGTGTTGTATATGTGAGTAGATATATGACTTGGTTGATCATCCAATAAACTGTTATCTTCGGGACCCGAATTTAAATCATAATGGTCCATTATAACCTACAAAATATTGAAAAGCCTTCATCAAACACTGCACACACACAAACACTGCACAGACACAGAAAACACACACACACACACTACACACACAAAAAACACATACACACACACTGCACACACACACAA